>JBBPRQ010000063.1:0-81734 GCA_038093095.1 Boletus insuetus | reverse complement strand
GAGATGTGTCAATGGGTGGTCGCTATCGAAGTCAATGTTGTTTCGAAAAAGATCAAGTAGAAACCACCCACGTAAAATCACTCGACACATAGCCAACATTAATTCTCCCGTGAAACGGTGGGGGAGGAGCCGGGTGCACAGACAGGTGCTTTCCGAGGTGAGTAAATGCAGTGAAGGAAGTGTGGAGTGCATTCATATGCGCGATTAGTCGAGTAGTTCGAGCCGTCAATGGAAGTGTAAACTGCCAATATCTCGTACACCGGAATCCTCCGAGTAAACCGATGGACTTACTGTATGAAAGGGCAAGATTATTGGTAGCTTGGAGCCTTTTATGGCCAAAACGAGGCCAGAATTTGGTATTGTCATATTGTCATACGAGCGTGTCATGTTTGGATGGTGAGTGTGGTAAACACGACCATAAGCCTTGAGGTACAACGAGTGCTGAATTCGAGTTTGGTACCACTCAATCAGGCGTATCAAAAAGCCAGCTTCTTCGCGAGACTGTGATAGTCGACTGGAATCCGCTTGAAGGAAATACCCAAAGCGCGCTTTCCATGCACTCTCTTCGAGGGGGGAAAGTTGTCCGGAGCGGGCGTTCCGCACCATGGCCATCCAATCGTCACGTGACTGTGTGCTGAGCAAACTCGTGGTCTGATCTTGGAAATCCGAGAGCTGTTTCTCGCAGAGCTCTATTGCTTTTTGCATCCAAGTACCTAATGGGAGTTCAGTTGTTCCTTCGTCTGATAGGCATATTTGACATACCTCGCCCATTCCAATAACAGACCGCATTCGTCGCTTGGCACAGTCCGCAGTATGCATCCGCAAAACCAGGATTCGCTGAAATTGCCCGCTCGTAGTATGGGATTGCCTCAGTGTATCGACCCTGCGGAATATTAGGACCCGGAAACAGCACTTAGAACGAAATGGGACACCAACCATGTCCCTCAAGGTATTAGCCATGTTTACCAGGGCAATATCAAGTTCAGGGTGGTACGCAAGAGCATGATTGAAAATCCTTCCATTGAACTGCATCAGTGGGATGCCAGCAACCATCGAAATTGGAGAGCGCACCCGATCGCTCCGGTCATGTGTCCGGCATCCTTCAGGAGAGACCCAAGATTTGAAAGCAAATGAGGGTGCGATGGGTCGAGCTGCAAACCTTTTTCATAGTACAGTCGTGCGACTTCGCGGGCGCTCGTCTGTTCACCATGGATATTTGTAACCATTCCCCCCGAACCAAGACCGCACAAAATGACGCCGATATCGTTCAAGGTGGAGGCATTGGGAAATAACGACGCAGCGAGATAATGCATGATGAGAGACAACGCTTCAACCGTGCAAAATGGTTTATCGGAGAGGTTGAAGAGTTCGGTAACATGAAACGTCTGGAACCTGCGGGCGAGACATACAAGTACAGATGCTATTGCCATCTTGCTCTCTTGACAGTATTGGTCGTCAGAGAGTTCGGCGGGCAACGGCGTGGTTCCAATTCCAGGCAGAGAACCTTTCTGCGAAGAGAATATGAAAGCCGATAGTTGATGTATTTGGTCTGGGAACAAGATGACATTGGGCAAGGTGCCCGTTGTTGGATCAATCAGCAGTCGTATCAAGTCGTCGCCAGCGCTGTGAACTGCTTGAAGGGTGTCGAAGTTTGGATCACCAATGCGTGTGAGGATATTTACGGGGGCAGTGAGCGTTAGCCTTTGGGCTGTGAAAGGGGAGATGGATGGCGCATGGCCAAAAGACAGGGTCATTGCAGTCGCCCAAGCCGAGACAATGACATCGCGAAAGACAAGCTTGGTGGCACTGGGGGAATAGTATGACTCTGGCTTTTGAATCACAATTTCGATCGCGTGCACGTAACATTGCGTTGTGGCCGGAATGGCACTGTCGATTCTGTGCATGAGGTTGCCGATGTTCACTAAAACGTTGAAGAGACGACGGATGCTGCGCGAATCGACAGCGGCCATAAGGCGAGTGTCATCGGACAAAAGTTGGCTGCAAGTGTGCCGACATATATCAAGGGTCTTCTGTGGGATGGACGGGGAAATCAACAAGGTATTGAGGACTGTGTCCTACGAGAGATGTCAACACGCGACCTCCCATAAAGAGCCTTTGAAGCGAACCAAAAAGTCCCAGTCAGGGGTGTGATGTGTCAACGATTCTAGACCGTTGGTTAGTTCAATCAACAAAGACATAGGTGGGGGGTATGAGACGAAAGCATCGAAAGAGAGAGAAGGGTTGAAGCAAACATGAAAATGGACTGCCGTTCCGTAAGCAACACTCATTCCTGTGTAAGATTGATTGTGAGCACACAACTATGGAAGACGGTGAGAAACTGTGGAGATGGAGGCGCTCGGCAATTCGGCGGCCATGTGCAGGGTCTCTACCCTCGTAAAAGGGGACACCCCAAATCACTCGAGGCACCTACACAACCGAATACCGTGGGCGCACTCGCTCCACTTTCCAAATGCACGCCGTGCCTTACATTAAAAACATGTTTCGCCCTCGGGCAGAATCAGCCGACATTCATCGAATCCTCCGACCGAGACGAATCAGGATTGGGCTCGACCGCTCTCCTCGGCCGCTCGCGAAGCTTGTTTTTCAGAGATACCATCATCTCCCTGAATGCTTCCTCCCCTCCAGGGTATATCTTCTCCCAAGAGCCACAGGCCGAATTAGACTCCAATGCAAGATTGAGCAACTCGATGAGATGCCCATTGATAGGATCCACGCTCAGCGCCTGACACCGGTCAGAAGTGGTTCATAGGTACGATGCCAAGCCTCACCTCATGATACTTAACAATGGCTTGATCGGTGTTTTCCAGATGGTGGTAGACCATGCCGAGGAAACCGAGTCCCTGAGGGTGTTGTGGTTCAATCTCAAGTACTCGACAATAATTGGCTTTGGCCTTTTCGTAATCTCTGCATAAACTATGAGGAAGAGGCCGTTAGGGTTGAAGGTTCAAAACCTACTTGAGCTTTCGGTAACATGTCCCGAGATTTAGGTATGTGGTAGTCCACGACTTTTGCGACGATTGCGTAATCTGAGCGAGGTCAAGGGATCGCTGGAATAGATCTGCTGCACGTTGGAAACTATTCAAGTTCTTCCAACCCACGATTCCAACGCAGAGAGGGTTACTTACTCTCCGTGGGTAAATGCCATGACACCCAACTCGTTCATCAAAAGAGGGTCACTGTCGCAGGCAATGTTCGCGGCCTTCAATGCCTCGTCGGCAAGGGAATGGTTTGATAACACTATCTGCTCCATGCCAACGAAGAGGAGCGGCAAATGAGATCTACTGAGAATTGATAACACGTTCCATGTGAGTTAGGTTATTTACGAACCCCACGAACATCCGCGCGCATGTTGAATATGCCGTCACCGCATGATCATGTTCACCTTCCAAGGCAAATGTATGAGCAAAGGCAATCCATGCTGGTCCAAAACGGGGGTCCATTAGTGAAGTTTTACTACAGTCAATCAGCGAAGGAGCCTTTCGTTGCACTACAAGTGCGAACCTGAAATATTGCCGTGCTTGCGCCCATTTGTTCGAACTGAGATAGTATACGCCAACGGCATACCAACTTATGGGGTTTTCGGGTTCCTTTTCAACAAGTTCATGGGCCAAGACGAAAAGCTTGGAATGCAGATATGATAGATGATACATGCATGCAATGTGCAATGGCATTGTAGCATCATGAAATGCGACAAGATCAAGGATTCTGTTTCAAAAGTGATCACACCTTGACATGATGATTATCTACGGGAAAAAACGTACCTGCTAGTAATTACAAAGCAATCTACCCAGCGAAGTTGAGTGAATAGTGCATCTGCAAAGCTGTACAAGACATCTGGGTTATCTGAGAGCTTGAAATCTTCAACAAGGCGTCGCCGAGTGAGAGCTTGCTCTTCAGCATGGCTATATTTGCGCAGCCGAGACGTGTATATCAACTGGATGAAATCTGCGTCCTCCTTAGTCTGCTCTTTATACGCGAGACCTTGGACGAATTCCCACTCTAGGCAAATATCAGAACACGCAAAACAATGTCAAATTCTCAAACCAACCTTCTTCTGGAGTCATCATTTCACCACTGATAAGTTGGTTGAATGCGTCATAGCATTTAACATCCAAAGTTAAAGCTTCTATGAAACACAGCTTTGCCTGATCTCCACGATTGAGTTTGAGCATCAAGATGCCTCTGAGGTGACACATTGATGCTTCGACCTAGATTATTGAATACACATCCACTGCCAAACTACTCACACTTACCTTTATTCCACCGTCCACATTAGGAACTGAAGCTCCACTTCTACCTGTCTAGCGTTAGCACCATGGTAAGTCTAGGGCGATGGACGTGAGTACCTGAATGGCGAAAAGGGTTTGCCTCGCCAAGTATTTCCAGTGCATCTGACCAATTACCCTGTCTCACTTGGCATTGTGCTGCGAGATAACGACAAGCCACACTCATGTCAACAAGCCTGGAGACGTTCTCTTGTTGCGCTTCTGGTAACTTGATCAATCCAGCTGGACCCATGGGGAGACGAGAGGACGGTTCAAGTTGTGGCTGCGTTTCCTTGCCTTTACCTTTAGTGTCCAGGGAAAAGGGACGTCCCGCGGAGGATCGTGCCGTCGAGTGTTCGAACCCATTTAAATACGCTGGCTCCGCGGCCTGGCTTTTAGTGGGGAAAGGACGCGTTAGCAATCTCTCCGCACGCGAGTACTGATGAGTCATAAAGTATGTCTGAGCCAGCCAAAAGGCATCGTTTGGATCGTCTTTAGAATGTATTGTGAGTGCAACAGAGAGATCCATTTTAAGACACGACGTACTCGTCCAAGAGAGTACCTTGTCCCCCCAGAACGCGGCAGTTTCGTACAGATGTTGCATCAGAGCATCGTGCCGCCAAAGACGCATGCGATCAACCATCCCCCATTCACCATCACCATCATCAAAGTCTGGTTCCGCTTCCGAGTCTTGGAAAACATCCATTGTATCGTTTGCAAGAGGATGTCGACTGCCGCTGTCCTTCAATCTGCGGTACCGCATTGGGGAGGCACGTGGAGAGCTAGGAAGCATAGACCGGTTCGGATCGAGGGCTAGGGGACGTGGAATAGATGAGGTGCTGATATCACCCGCCGCGAACGAGGAGATCATGGGTTGTGGGCCAAAAGAAAAGGAAGAACTTATGGAACTGCGATTTCTCGAGGTTGCCGCCGATGGCAGGCGCGGCGCTGCTGGGATGGCGAAGCTACCAAGCGGGGGCGGAGTGGAAGCCATATCAATGTGCTTGAACGACAACAGGATCGTACAGACTTGAAGGTCGACGCGTTGCTCGGCACGTGACTGGAAGACGTAACCAATATGTATTAGACGAATGCAATAATGTACATGCAGTAGCGTAGTCCAGACATGCAAAGCACAAGCTTGAGAGATGGCTCTCTGATCCTAAAGGTCTCGCGTCAAAGTCAATAAAAGATCCTCAATGCGCCGTTGTCGATCCTTCCAAAAACGATCAGCTTAGGCAGTCAGTGCCGGGACATCCACATACCTGCATCTCCTTAACCTCGTCCTGAAGGCGGCGGATTGGTAGATCCCGATACTGATCCAGCAAGCTTTGCATGCGTTGTAGATGACACTCGCCCTCGTGATCTATAGCAGTAACCGGCCGTGAAGGGGAATACAACCTTGAGAGTGGTGTAGTGGTGTCCAAAGATAAAAGCTTTGCATTGCTGGAGACTTCTTGTAAAGGTGTCAAGGTGCTGACTTTCCGTTTTCGGGGTGAGCGTGATGCCTGCTGGCTGTCTGACAGGCTGGTACGTCCACGAGATGGCGATGGCGACAAAGGACTTGCTGGGAGGACTGAAACGGTTGCTCTCGCATCTTCATCCTCATGATCGTGGAACAGGCTAAAATCCCGAGATTCCTCGACCTCGAAAATGACATCATACAAATCAGTTGACTTCGATCCCACCACGTATTCGACCAGTGGCATGTTCCTCAGATGGCGAGGGAGGCTTTGATAAAAGGCGTATTTAGAGTCTGTTTTGGATTCTTTCATCTTCCGGTCACATGCCAACCGTCGCTCATAAAGCGCAATAATGATAAGGATGGGAAACGACTGACGAAAAGCAATTAGCGAAGAATCGTGGACACGGAATTTACGGACAGTGAGTTTGATAAGAAAGACGTTGGCAGAGTGTAGTGCACGTGGTGATAGAACGTAACTTGCTGGCTTCAGTATCAAAAATGCGAGGATATTGAATGGAGGTTGATAACTAAATAGAGCGTCAGATTTCACTCTGAGACCAGTTAGAATATTTTAATTCCAAATGGATCAAGGATCTCCCACCCTTCAATGGTTGTTATGGCATGCTGGAACAAATACTTTTCAAGAGTAAGTCATGATCACTGGATAACGCATGCTCGTACCTCTTGATTGGAATTCTTTCATGAAAACGACTCAACAAAAGCATAGGGAAGAGAAGATAACAACCTACCTCACCAATTCGTGCCGCTGTATTGGAGAGAATAGAAATAAGGACTAAGGGACGAGGGTGAGTTATGACGATACTAGCACACCCAGAACTACATACTCGTCAGCAGGAGGGTATTAGCCAACGCCGCAAAACAGGTCATGAGGATGGGCCCAAGCACGGGGTGAAAGCTCGTGGCCGTGGAGAAACTCAGACTGGTATTTCCGAACCAGATCTGCAGCATCAACCAGGCTATGCCTCTGACAGTCCACTCATCCGATGCTTGCTTCCATCAGTGCGTAGAAGATGCATCATATAGGGTGACTTACCGAGCGTGCACAAGGTCAAGAGCAAACCAGAAAAGCACGTTGCAGCAATGCACACGAAGAACACGAACTCAGAAATCATCGCCTGCAAAGTACTGAAACGAATCAGCATGATTTCCACTGTACCCTCTGTACTCACAGGACAATGACGTTACTCGCAATGGCATAAAAAGCCAGGCTAAGAGCCGAGTGATGTTGGTCTGAGTTCTGAGTGACTGTACGTCAGGAACGCACCGCGGGATAAGAATACATGCACCACAAGCCAACAGATCGAAAGCCAGTTTTGAAGTGTCAGCTGTTTCCTAATAGTGAGTTCGCGAACGTCAAGCATCGTGAAATGTGAGACCTTCTCTATATATGAGTCCTTTCGTGCGAAGCCCGACATACGCCAAGAAAACCAGGACAAACGATGTATCGAACGCATTCCACACCTACAAGCCGAATGAGTCGGTGGATTACATCCGTTACGATTGTGGGAGGCTTACGTTGGCTATGTAAACTGCCAGATAGCACAGAAGTGAGCACCACACTGTATTAATCTGGGTAAGTGCTTACTACGCCAACCATATTCTCGCGAAGCCGTGTACTCTTGCAACGTAAATGCGGTGGCAAACACAAGAAAGATTGATTCCCATGTGGACACACTCTCGGTTTGTTGCGCTACTGGGTATTAGCTCTGGTCCCAATCCGGGAAAGTCGACATACTGCGCAAGCAGAGCACAAAGATCAGCGTGAGCATAGCAATGCTGAAAGAGTGCAAGATATTCGAGTAACGGGGAACTCTTAACCTACATAGAGGGTAAACACGAAAAAAGCGTCTAAGATTGAAGTCTAACCTATAGTGGTCAAGAAATGGGGCTTTCCGGACGTCATACATCTCGATAGCACGTTGTTTGTAATTGTCGGCCACGAGCGATCTGTTTGCAACGATGGTGAAAACGATTCGACCCGTGTACACATCATCGACAATGCTTTGTACAATGGTGGATGCGAGAAAAGCCTTGGCTCTCGTGGCTATTGCCATCTATATCGGCCCATGTTAGACAAGACAGCAGTGAAGATAGATGATCGAACACCGACCTCGATCGCGCTTTGTGAACTCTCAGGGGCTTCCTCTCTGCCTATCACTTCCTTGACTTCTTCCACCACGTCCAGCGGAGCCCCGGCCAGCGGATTCCAAAGAGTGGTAAGAACTGCGACTAACTGGAGTTTGCTAGACGCAAAGTAGGTGAGGAGTTTCAGCGCCAGGATCTCACAAAGCGTGGCTCGAGAAGCCAAGACGCTTGAAAGGGCCAGCTCCGTTGCAGCCTGCGAGAGAAAGTAGGACCGGGCGACCATGCAGGCATACACAACGGCCATGTTTTGGAGTCTTGCATACTTCAATACCAGTGGTCGTACCAAAGCAAAGCTGACATCGGCAGCGACGAGTTGACTGTAGCAAGGAGTTGTCAAGACTGTGGTCAATACTAGGTGCGGAAACTCACTCCCAACTCAACGGGGTGTCTGCGGTGAAAGATTTAAGTCAGTGACCGCAGATCATAGCTCTAGTGATGGTCCGAACCTATGGAACTCTGCAAATCAAGTTAGAACAAGGAGAGAACGGAGTGGACATGGCTGACAGTAACGTCTTTCTTCAGATATAGTATCAATGGAAAAACCTTGACGGTGGCCAGGAAGTCTTGCGTTGGTGCAGCCGGCTGGTCGTGGCCGAGCTGCAGCTCCTCAAAGTCCATGTTCCAAGGAAAGAACAACGGCTTGGGGTTGAGTTTCTAAGTCTACTACACCTCGTGTTTGTGTTGCCATATTAGACACAAAGGGGGGATACCTCGGCTCGTGCCAAATCGATACGTTGTTGTTCTCAAGAAGCCAATACTTAAACCTTGGTTCGTCTCTGTCCTTCCTTCAACTTTCCTTTCTCTCGCACGAACCATGGGATGCTCTGTTTCTCATCCTGTAGATTTTGAGTCTGAAGTCAATCTCTTTCATTTCGAGCTCCATCGAGCAGTTGGTAAGGGCGCTTTTGGAAAGGTAAGCGGTCGTTACGACCGAGCTCCGGTGAAACGACATTCAACTGTCACCCCCTTTACCAGGTCAGGGTAGTCGAGCACAAAAAGACGAAGCAAGTATATGCACTCAAATACATCGACAAATCGAAATGCGTCAAACAAAAGGCAGTAGCAAACACAATCCAGGAGCGTCATCTTCTGGAAGAGGTAGGTCACGCGCAGCTCGCTATCTCTCTTTACACACGATTTCATCGCAGGTCGACCATCCCTTCATAGTGAATCTACGATACGCCTTCCAAGATGATGAAAATTGCTTTTTTGTTCTGGATCTTATGCTCGGAGGTGACCTTCGGTGTGAGTCATATTGTGAAGTTTCTTTATATGCCGCACTCAGACGAACCCCCTAGTCCACCTCGAGCGCAGGGGAAATCTCTCCGAGCACATTGTACGTTTTTGGATGGCGGAACTCGCATCTGCGCTCGTGTACCTCCACAAACGGAGGATCATCCACCGGTACGCATCGTTCCTATTTGCATTCGTATCTTTGGTGACGGATCTTCTCCTTCAGTGATATCAAGCCCGATAATATTCTCCTCGACGCTCAAGGGCATGCGCACATCACAGACTTCAATGTTGCGATTCATTACTCAGAACGACGGTTACATACCAGCGTCGCTGGCAGCATGGCTTACATGGCCCCGGAGGTAATAGGGAGGAAGGGATATACCTGGTGTATAGATTGGTGGAGTCTCGGAATCACTGCATACGAGCTTCTATTCAGTTACCGGCCATTCGATGGACGCACCGCCGAGAGGATGAGAAAGTCCATAATGAACGACACCTTAAAGTTTCCCGATGATGTAAGCCGGAAATATAGTTCGCAAGGCATCAACTTTATTCAAGGGGTAAGTGCCAGACACTTTCTATGATAAAGCAGTCATGAGACATGGTCCGTAGCTTCTCGAACGAACTGTCAGCCAACGCCTCGGTTGTAAGCCCAGAGGCGCGGGCTTCCAAGACATCAAAGATCACCCGTGGATGTCTGGAGTGGATTGGAACCTTTTGAACTCTAAATCAGCCCAACCCCCATTCGTACCCGACGTCAGTGCCCCGTTAGTGAGTATCGTGTGTTCACTGACTTCATTGGTACAGGCAAAAAGGGCAAACTTTGATGTTAGTCATGAGCTGGACGAGTTCTTGATGGTGGAAAAGCCACTCACACACTCGAAACGAAAGGCAAATCCCAACTTAGACAAGATGAAGCCCGAGTTCAGACAACTGGAGGAAGAGTGAGTATTTGTACCTCACACAACGATTCTGTACTCATTTTCTTGAAGGTTTACTGTTTACGATTTCATGTCCTCGCAACGCAGATCATATTATCCTCACAATCAACCAGTCGTTACGGTGGCTCGCAGCTCAGAGTCACCCGAACGAGATCACCTTGCCGTGACGCAATCGCAAACGAACACTATTCAGCCAACTGCCACGATTGCTGAACGTACGTTAGCTGAACGCTCACTTGCTGGATCACCTGTCCCCGGAGCAACACGGGACATACCTCTTGTCGCCACCTTCTCAGGATACCCATGAAGATACTCGGATTAAGCGATTGACAACGTCCTTTGTATGAAGAACACTCGTATACACCAACTGTTGCAGTCAATCATTTGTACACTTGCTTGGAACGTTCACCTTCGCGCGCGATTGTGTTCAATTTCGGTGACTTTGCTGTACTCTACATGTAACTCATTAGTTATACCCACGATGGCATCCGTTAAATAATTCACTTTGAGTATTATAGACAAGCTGAAATATTTTCGCTCTTGTTGCCTCAACACAAGTTCATATTTGTGGTAGTGTGTATGGTATGAGTCAGTACGACTGGGTACTAGTACTGCGATTTGGGTGAATGTGAGGAACCCTCTGACGGATAAACGCTGATAAATAATAGCCTACTGTAGCGAGTTTTCGAACCCTTCTACTGTTGTGTCAAGCGCTTAATCATGATGCCTATACTGTTGAACGAGATCCCAACGATAGGTGCGCTCTATCGAAGCACGATCCTGCGTGCTCCTCGACCGCAATCCTTACGGTACTATCAACCTCGGATCAATACTCTGGACCAAGTATCACTTTAGTGAGTAAGAGTTTGTGGGCTAGATGTTGCACTCGACCTGAACTGGTTTCCCCTCCACTGGAAGTAACGGAGACATCACCAAACTTGAAATAGATGCAATCGTAAACGCGGCAAATTCGACTCTGCTAGGTAAGCCCTCGAGGAAGTATCAACTTTGACTTGGTTGATGAACTACCTACTTGAAGGAGGAGGAGGAGGTACGAAATTACTGTCATGTTTCTTCCTATATGGTCCGGCAAGTTGCAACGCTCGTGTTCTGCAGTTGATGGTGCCATCCATCGCGCCGCTGGCCCCAGTCTCTTGGAAGAATGTAGGTCGAATTGAATTGGCGAGTCTTCTTCAGTCCCTTCTCATGAGCGAGACTCAGGTCAGACGCTGAATGGCTGCAAACCTGGAGACGCAAAGATAACTAGAGGATACGATCTTCCTGCGTACGTCTGCACCACTCCTTTATCCGAACTCACCTGCACCATCGTCTGTGGGACAGAAAACATGTCATCCATACTGTTGGTCCGGTCTATTTCCCTGACCACGCCGCAGACTGCGAGAATTTACTCGAGTCTTGTTATAAAACGAGTTTGCACATGGCAGTCGCCAATGGTTGCGAGACCATTGTAAGTATGGAAGCTTCGCCCGTATGGACTCGGGAGTTGTGGTTAAATGAAATACAGGCCTTCCCTTGTATCTCGACAGGCGTGTATGGCTATCCCATCAGAGATGCTACCAAGGTGGCACTGAAAACCGTCCGGGAAACATTGGAGAAGGAGGACGGTGAGAAGGTAGTGTAACCGTATGACATCAATCGCGGCAAAGTCGACTCACTTTACGCAGCTCAAGCGTGTAGTCTTTGTGGTTTTCAGTGACAGGGACAGGGCTACCTATGAGTAAGTGGCTTTTGTTTTTTAAACCTCGTCCTATTGAGTAAAGGTGCTCCCAGGCAACTCATTCCCCTCTACTTTCCACCCACGGAAGCGGAAAACGTCGAATGAGAGAAGGATAAAAGGGGTATATAACATAGGTTGTGACCGAATACTTTCAAAGCAACTTTGACTGTGCGGTCAGGTTCAAATCAGTAACTTGGTTTTTGTTCCAGACCGCTCCAGACCACCTAGGACCTTCGGCTAACAGCTAACCATATCCTGATCCGGGCCAAGGCTTCATTGCCGCGGCTTTCCACTGCGAAGTGTTCCTGTGACGTTATTTCCGTCCACCTCCGGTGAAGCTATTCCAGAACGTAACGGCAAGACTTAGACCTATAGATGCCCCGCGGAAAAAAAAGGTCTATCTTTTCGGTGTACTTCCAAACCGGTGGTCAACGGATTGTTCGTCTGAGCTATTCCCCTCCGGCTTGTCTTTACTGGAAGAGACACATGTTCCGCGGGTCGCCCTTGGGCCCGAGTACCAAGTCGTTGACTGAGGTGACCCACTCAGGGACGGAATACCACTCGCTTGCCGTTGAACGTTGAAACCACTGTCCCAATGCATGCTGGACTCGGGTTGTGAAAGAAGGACGTGAATTGGTCAAGAGTTTCAACCGAAGCTATAACACCGGCTTCCTCATACCGTCAAACATTACGCCCGTGGGGATTCAGCTTCTGAAACACTCCTCACTAGCACGCCACAGAGCCTCGTGACCATTAATACACACGATGCCCTACCTCCCTTTCCCCGAGAGCATACTAGACATATTAATGTGGACGGAGGGAGGTCGGCCAGTTAAGCAATTGTGTGTTCAAGCACCCAACCGAGTCCGTGAACATGGGATTGTTGTACAACACCTTCGTAGCACTCTTCAGTGCCATAGGTATGTCAATCCCACTTTCTTGCTACAAGCACACTCTCATCTGTAGCCATTCAAAGGCGCGTTCCTCTTTGGGTTGGTCAAACAATTTTTGGCCCTGTTTTTGCATCGTTAATATGAAAGCTACTTCTTTGTTGCAGTTATGACAGGTAGCTAGGCGTTCTATTCTCCACGGCGTAACGTTTGACGGTATGAGGAAGCGGTGTTATCGCTTCGGTGATAACTCTTGATCAATTCATGTCCTTCTTTCACAACCCGAGTCCAGCCATCATCGGTGCAGTGGTTTCAACGTTCAACGGCAAGCGAGTGGTATTCCGTCCCTGACCTTGATATTCACTTGAGTGCTTTTCAGGTGGATGTTTTTTCGGTGCTATGGGCGCGGCTTGGTAAGTTTGACGTCTCTCTCACAACAAATAGAGTATCCAACAGAATAGGACCAATGACAAATGGGGGCGCAAGCGGACTATCCAGGTGAGTGGTTTCTCTGTACATGCACTGGTATCTTTGCTCAAAGATGATTCTTCTAGTTTGGGGCTATCTGGGCCCTCTGGGGTTGCGCTATGCAAGCAGGAGCGCCGAACATGGCGTGCTTGCTCGTTGGTCGTATTGTTGCCGGTGTTGCAATTGGGTCGGTGCTCCCTGTCGGACAGAAAGTTATCACTGCTGAGCAATCAGTTCACCAGCATACTGTCTATGACGGTACCGCTCTACAATGTAGGCGCTCGGCTTTATTGCATTGAATGATCACGACTGACTATTTGAGTCCAGACGGAGATCGCACCACCAAAGGTCAGAGGTTTCATGGTTGGCTTGAACCAGCAGATGATCGGCATTGGCTTTATCGTTGCTAATTGGGTGAGCGTATACAATCGCGATCCTAGCGCGCGACCTTAAGAATGCCCAGGTCGGCTATGGGTGTTCTTTTCTGACCGGCAATGTATCTTGGAGGCTTCCGTTGGGTCTTCAGGTGAGAATTTGACGATAATCCGAGGGACATAAGACTTACCTTCGCGCGTAGATTGTCCCGGCGGGTTTGCTCTTGATAGGTATCCAGTTCTTACCCTACAGCCCGGTATGTGGGATTCAGTTTCAGTCATTGCAAAAAGCTTACCCGCTAGCAGCGTTGGTTACTCGAAATGAACCGGGACAACGAAGCTCGAGAGGTTGTCTACAAGCTTCATGGTATCGATACCACGGAAGCCAAAACTGCAGCGGATAAGGAGTTTACTGAGATGCGTGATCAAATCAAGGCCGATGCTCTCGTCCGAAGTCGAAATATCAGCCATCTGTGGGCTACTCCCGCAATGCTGCGAAGGACACTGGTTGCTGTCGGTGTACAAGTTTTTGGACAATTTACGGGAATTAATGGTGAGCTCTCGAGCTGGAACGTTCCAAATGGTTATCTGATGCATGACAAGCCATCAACTATTATGGTCCACAGATTTACGAAGCATTGGGATTTACTTCAAGCCAATCTCTTCTCGTTCAAGGGATCTATGGAGCGGTCGGCCCCATTGCGAACCTCTTGTACGTATCTTCGGCCCAAGGTTTTCACTACTATCACAAAGGAACATGATTAGTTTCATCGCATTTATTCTGGATTGGATAGGCCGCAAGAAACCCCTGGTAGTCGGTGCCGGATCCTTCGTGGTATTGTATAGTATCTTGGCCGCGTTGGTAGCATTATTCCCTCCCAGTGAAGCCCAAAATTCGGCTGCTCAAAAAGCTGCCATCGCAACAATTTTTCTGATGAGCATCATGTTCTCGCTAAGTTTTGGGCCTGTCAGCTGGGTACTCGCCTCGGAGGTCAGCTGAACCAAGTGCCAGACTTTGCACCGCAGTTTGTGCTGACCGAGCGTATAACATGTTATCAGGTATTTCCTACCCAGACGCGGTCCATTGGCACGAGCGTGGCTACGTGCGCAAACTGGCTGTTCAACGTACTCATTTCCGAAACGTCGCCGATTGGACTGGCCAATGTTGGTTGGAAATTTTACCTGCTCTTCGTTTTTCTGAACGCAGTAGACT
This sequence comes from Boletus insuetus, assembly GCA_038093095.1. Classification (NCBI taxonomy): domain Eukaryota; kingdom Fungi; phylum Basidiomycota; class Agaricomycetes; order Boletales; family Boletaceae; genus Boletus; species Boletus insuetus. The sequence goes on along the minus strand of JBBPRQ010000063.1, from coordinate 66,957 downwards.
TGATTATCATTGCGATTTTCTTCCCTGAAACCAAAGGCAAGTTCATCCAGCACGTTCTTGGATACGTATCGCGTTGACCCCGGTCTCTCGCAAAAAAAAAAAGGTAAATCCCTGGAGGAAATGGGAGTCGTTTTTGGGGATGAAGTCGATGCGAAGCAGGTACTTGGAGAGTACATCGAACACAAGGATGGTGGTGGCAATTCACGACAATTGATTGATTGAAAAGTATCACAGCATGCACGGCTTTTATGATTTAATACCTGCTGTGAAGCTAGTCTAAGGGCGATCATGCCGCGTATGAGCGTGACGGTATGCAAGGAACATTTTTTTCCTAGTTCGGCGCAGGCGGTACATGCTGTAGAGAAGCAGACCTTACACTGCAAACAAGTACAGCCGACACACTGAACTAGTCTGGGTCAGCTAAAGATCGTCAAGGGATCAACCCAACGGTGGAGTGAACACCGATAAGTGTTGAGACGATTCATAGAGTGAATTGTTACCCCGGACCGGCTGGCCCCAGTGCCTGTACTGTGTACAAAACAACTTCGTCTCGAGTCAAACTAGACCTCTACGCAGCATCTGCGCGATCCACGGCATGTATACCCTCACAACGTTACCCGTCGAGGTATGTATTCAAGATCACAATCGAACCATCCTATCGACAAGAAAAATCCTGACCTCACGTCTAGCTACTGTACGAAATCCAACTCTTTGCAACGTCCCATACGCTCCCTCAGACATGCACAACGCTTCACCGCATTTTCGCATCCACCCTGCCATCTTACCGTGCCCAATACCTCATCGCATGCACCGACTCGTCCCACATCCCCAAGGACGTCGTCCTCACCAAAATCCTGCGCTATCCGATATGCACGCAAGACGTCCTCGAAGCTTATTTTCGGCGGAGGGATCCTTGCACAGAACCGCGATCAGCGCCAGAACTGCCAAGGCGACTGTTTCGCGCGCTCGCCGCCCCTCAGTGGAAGGCTGAATCCGAGTCGATCGGGGCGTGGTCTGACCGAGACCCGCCACTGCCTCTTCTCCGATATCTATATGCGTGTCCTCACTTGCGCCCTCCAAATGTCAATTCGCACGATGGGTATGCTTTGACCAAGGCTGTCCAAGTCAGGTTTATCCCCCTCGTACGGTTCTTATTGGATCATGGTGCGACACCGACTTGCAAGAGTAACCTTCCCGTCATCATCGCCATCCATCGCAAGGATCTTGGTCTAGTCAGAATGCTTGTGGAAAGGATGGATACGGGAACGTCCAAAGGCAAGGGCGATAGGAAACGACGAAAACTGGAAGACAGAGTTGTAGTTACTCCGGAGATGCTGAAAGCGGCCGTCAAGTGCAGAGCGCAGGATATCGTCGAGTACCTTACGAGAGAAAAGGGATGTATACCTGACATTCAAACATTGCTGTCAATGAGATGAGAGTTACTGGAATGTATTGTTCTAGGGTAATCCGAGGGAACACAGCGAGGACTACACGAAGATGAAGACAAGACGATGCATCAATATACATTGCAGTAATTTGCTGATGTCACATCTATGGATGCATGCTCATTCCAGTAAAACAAAGTAGAAAGATCGCATAGAATGCTCGAATGTCAAGAGGAATACCTATGAAGGACTGAGATCAGGGAGGAATCTAAAGCAAGGTAGTCTTACAAGAGCAATGAAACCTTGGTACATGTCGAGGATTAAATATCATCAATATCAACCTCCCCTTCGTCGCCGAATTCGAATGTGCATTCACCGTCCTCTTCAGGGAATGTATCTGTCTCGTTGATTTTGGCGCTTTCTGGAAGCTCGCCATACGCTTTCACTAGAGGCCAAGTCAGCAACAGACATCGACAATATCAACAAGATAACTCGCAATTTCTAGCTTCGTCGGCGGTGTACTTGACGATGACGTCTGCTTTATCGTCTTGAAAATCACGAAGCGAAAGCAACACGATGTCTCCCTGATTGATCCAGACCTAGAACATTCATTCTATCGTTGAGGATGGCAAAGAAACCAGCAAAGTGCACGTGCGTGCCTTCTTTCGCATTTTCCCTCTGATGTGGGCTAATCGCTTGTGACCATCGAAGCACTGGGCTTCCAGACGCCCATTGCCGAGCATTTTCGTGACTTGGGCATACTCCTGGCCATCTTCGCGGAAGACAAGCTCACGCTTATCGTCCTCGTTTTCGTTTTTTCCACGTCTGCGGTTCTTTCCACCCTGTGGATCTAAGTGAGCAAGAAAGCGAGCAAGGGCACAGCAGACGACGAACCTTGCCCTTGTTCTGCGCACGCGATGACAGTGAGTTCCAGACGATAAACGGTACTAAAGAGTTGTGAAGATGTACGCACCTTTGGCATTCTAAGTCTGTCTACGAATTAGTGGATGATGAAGGTCGTCGACTTTTGCAACTGAAGTTGGGTGAGTCGCCAATGTGTGATAATCGGATCCGACCCGGCACTCACGCGTGGCGGTGCATCTGAGTAAGCATATAAGGAGTCACACCGGGAGTCTCCTCAGTCCCGAGCGACCGAAAGGGTATAACACACCCGGGTATGTGAAAGGCTACCTATGTATCACTAAGCCTACTCTCATGCACAGTGATTTCTCCATTATTCTGATGTCTGTAGTGTCACCCCACTCAACACTTCTTGAAGCTTCCGCAGGTCGAACTGTTTACAAGCTAGGACTCGTCAATAGAACCACAGCACCACTGCTGGCCCCCGTTGGCCAATCTACCGTGAGCTCGTGAACCCTGCTATGAACCGGGTATAATCACCGAGGCGGTGGCCGATTCTGTACACTGGACTCTAAAAAGAACCAACATCAGAAGAGCGTGACTGTTACGTTGTGGTTTTGAAGGCTTTTACAAGCCTAGGCGAGGGCCTAATGGAACATGACTCCCAGCTAATTATGTGATTTCCCAGTTGGTCCGACTGGTGCTTTGCCAAGAGCATGGCCAAGAGGAAGAAAAGAACGCAGCGAGGAACCAATGTTAGCACGACTGACAGTGACATGCCACAGGATCCAAACTGTCAGCGATGTTTTAACAGGGGTCCAGAATAAGGCCTGATGGCCGTTGTAGAGTTGACCCGCGCCACCGTTGCTCCACGTCGGTGGCGCGCAACGGGTAGCCCCGTGTCGCCCGATTGTGCCCAGGTAATGATCGATGATTTCCCAGTAGACGTTACCGTGCCAAAATTTAACCGACAATGCTAAAACAGAAGGAACAGTGAAACGTGCTACATGTATAAAGGATTAACGGATACGTGTGATGCGCGATGCACACATCCATGATACAGTATGAGCGACCCGGTTCGAGGGAGCGGTTGATCGATGGTGAGGGAATATCGTATCCATGGAGTGAGTGTGGGATTGACCAAGGTTATGGGTCTGAAGTTGAGGTAGGAGGATACATCCGTTTCAAATGCCTATATTTGCGTAGAGAGTACAAGGCCAAAGTTTCTGACGAGAATTAGGGTGCAGTTGATAGAGTACCACACGACACACCATTCTTGATATATTCTCCAAATTCGAGCGCTCTGTCTATCTCTGTCTCATCTTTCAGATGTCGATTCTCTGTATGAGGGGGAGCGAGCGGATTTACCGTCATCATTCGTAGCCTTGATATCGGGCAAAGCAAGTCTGTGAGAAGGACTCACTTTCGTAGAGTTTTCTTAGCTTTGCATGGAAGTCGTAGCTGGACGAAAATAGGACTCAGCATGCCATGGCGACGGACAAGGTGGAGGTGACTGACGAAGGGTCGTAGTCCCGTCCGAGACGATGGAGTTCTTTATACAGGGCCAAGGCCCGCAAGCGTTGAGAGGCTGCGGTCGTCATGGAGAGGGAGGGGTCCAGCTTGCCAAGGGTTTGTTCGGAGACGGAGTCCGCTCGGAGTGATGCGAAGTCTCGACAGACTTGGAGGTGACGATTCCCTTCACCGTGCGAAGAATCTAATTATTCTAATTATATCAGGACGGATTGGCCATGCTTGGCCGCCGCGGACAACATATGTGCGGAAGCGGTTTGTCCCACAAAAGTGCTGTATGGGAACGGGAGGAGAGGACCATGTGCACCTGACCGGCTGATGCGGCCATGCAGATATGGTACCTGGGCTGATCGGGATCGAACGTGCAAGGTACGTAAATTGCACAGTTGCTTATAATCTCAATGACCGGCATACTATTCCCCACGTATCTCCCTTCCATCCGTCCAAGGGCACTCCGCCATGTCCAACAAAGTTGAGCAGCTCTCCGAGCACGACTCGTACCCTGAAAAGCCCCGTGGACCGCCCAACCTCACCGTTCTCAACGAGCGTCGTCGTGCTGCACTTGCAGAGATTGACAATGCTCCCTTCTCGTACGCGCTTTGCCTTTTATCTCCGATCCGTCTCACCACCTTCTTTCCTCTACAGTTGGTTCCACGTAAAGGTCTGCTTGGTGGCTGGTGTCGGCTTCTTCACCGATGCGTGAGTTCAGCTCTCTCATCCCCGTAGCGTCATCATGTGACCGTCCCCTAGCTATGACATTTTCGCTATTAGCATTGCTGCCACCATGCTCAACTATGTCTACGGCGGTAGTACTGGTATGTCGCTCATCCCGTCACTTTATCCATCCCCCTCATCCGATCCATCTAGTTACCCTCACCATTTGGCAGTCCACAGGTATCAAGGCTGCCACCCCCGTCGGAAACTTGTTCGGTCAGCTCATCTTTGGTTGGCTTGCCGATGTCGTCGGTCGTAAACGCATGTGTAAGTGGACTACCTTCCATCGTCCCTCCCCATCACCCTAATATCTCGCTATGTAGATGGCATCGAGCTCATGATCATGATCATCGCCACCTTTGGGCAGGCTCTTTCTGGCCAAGCACCCGCTGTTGGCATCATCGGTGTCCTCATCGTCTGGCGCTTCATTGTCAGTTCTTCCACTGCCTTAAATATACCCACGCTTGCTCATCACTCCGCCATCAGATGGGCGTCGGAATCGGTGGTGATTACCCACTGAGTGCCATCATTTCATCCGAGTTTGCAGCGACCCGCTCTCGTGGTCGTCTTATGACCGCTGTGTTTGCCTTCCAAGGATGGGGTCAATTCGGTATGATCATTATCCAAATAAAATACTTGTTCTCACGAATCCTTCCCCAGCTTCCTCCATTGTCGGTATCGTCGTCGTCTCTGCATACAAGGATGCTATCCTCAATTCTGCCTTCCCCTGCGCTCTCCCCGTCGACTACACTTGGCGTCTTCTCATTGGTCTTGGTTGCGTTCCTGGTGTCATCGCCCTTTACTTCCGTCTCACCATTCCCGAGACTCCTCGTTTCACTATGGACGTTGAACGCAATGTTGAGCAGGCCGCATTCGACATCGACAACGTTCTCACCACTGGAAAGTACATTGAGGATGACGACGTAGTTGTTTCCCAGCGTGTCAAGGCACCTCGCGCGAGTCGTGCAGACTTTATTGCTCACTTCTCCAAGTGGGAAAACGGCAAAGTTCTCCTCGGCACGGCCTACTCTTGGTTCGCACTTGATGTTAGTCCAACACACTTGTCGCCTATCCGTCCTGACACATCTCTAGATCGCATTTTATGGTCTCGGTCTCAATAGCTCTGTCATTCTGACTGCCATTAAATTCGGTGGTATCAGCAAAGGAACTACACCCGAGTCTGTCTACCTCAATCTTTACAACGTTTGCGTCGGAAACCTTATTCTCTCCGTGGCCGGTCTTATTCCTGGATATTGGGTTTCCTTTCTATTCATCGATACCTGGGGTCGCAAGCCCATTCAACTCATGGGTTTCTCTGTCCTTACCATCCTCTTCATCACTATGGGTATGTCGTCAGTCAGGTTTCCACCGTCAGCACTCATTTCTTCCTAAAGGCTTCGCTTACGACAAGCTCAATGCCTCGACATCCGGCAAAAACGCTTTCGTCTTCCTCTATTGCCTCACCAATTTCTTCCAGAACTTTGGTCCCAACACAACGACCTTTGTCGTCCCTGGAGAAGCCTTCCCTACCCGCTACCGTTCGACCGCACACGGTATTTCCGCAGCCAGCGGTAAGCTTGGTGCCGTAGTTGCGCAACTGGGCTTTGGCCAGTTGATCAACATTGGCGGCACGAACAAATTCATTCAACACATGTGAGGGTCATCTTTGTTCAAGTCCGAACACCATCTAAACAATGATACCCGTATAGTATGGAAATCTTTGCCTTCTTCATGCTGACGGGGATCTTCTCCACGCTACTTATTCCCGAAACCAAGCAAAAGACCCTCGAAGATCTCTCCAACGAAAACCAGGATACATACATTACTGGTGCTGTCACTGCATAGACGGCGGAGAGCCCTACCGTATTGGGGTGGCGCGTCTTGAATGGGATGGGTGGTCCCATTGGTAACTGTGCTCGAAAATCGTCTAAACACTTGTAATATGCAATGCTGTTTTCAGTGGACCCTGCTTGAGTAGTACTTCGCCGCAAGTATACCCTGCCAGATCTGGGATTATTGTATTATGATAGGAAATTGATTAGTACTCGTATTCGCAAACCGGGTGGGTCAGGCATGCGACCACGGTGGACAAAATTAAGATGGTGAAAACACGTTGTAGGCATACTGAAAGGGCCATTGTCCGAGTCAGATGGCGACTCCTCGACATTTCATTACAACGGGAAGTCGAAGCATAGTGCTCAGAGTAAGTACACTGGTATTCTCTACGAAGACTTTGATTTCTTTTTCTGGCGATCATCCATCAGCTGTCGCCAGCGTCAAGGCAAGCAGAGATGCACCCACGTATGCGACGGCATCAAAATCATACTTTATGCCAACCTCTGCCAATTTGCGTTTGCGTTCCTCCTGACGTTTCATCAGCCGTTTTTCTGCCCTCTGGATGCTCTCCTCCGTTCGAGGCTGGATGTTGGGGAAAAGTTAGCCCAACCCGCTTATCAATACAGTCGTGTTCACCTTGTTGTGCTGCACCCGGGCAATTCGATCCCGGGGTACCGGTCTCCATTTACGATTTGCACCCACCCAGAGCTGTGGATGGACCTCGTCCTTGGGTATGACGTTGCACTTGAGTATATGTCCCACGAGTAAATAGTTGTCCATCGTCTCTGCAACGATCTGCGCGACAGAGGACGAGTCAAACTCGAGGAATGCATAATGTTTCGACTTTCCAGTCTAAAGACACGCGTTTATCGTCGACATGGACAAAGAAGGACGACACACCCCCACCTTTTTGTTCCGGGATACACGTAACCGCAGAACCTCGCCGAATTGCGAGAAGTAGGCCCGGAGTTGGTCTTCATAAAAGCCGTGCGGTAGACGACTGATCGAAACGACACCCTTGTCGTGTTTCTGTAGTGTGATGAGCGCACAAGAGGAGGTCGAGATGTGTAATGGATAGACGTACTTGTTGCCGTTGGGCCCGTTCTAGCTTTTTTTGTACTGTTGCATCGTCCTTGGCCACGGTGGGCAGTTTTCCGACGTCGATTGCATCGTCTAGGACGACTTCCTCGTCGGAAGAGTCGTCGTCATCAGTAGAGAAACCGTACAAGTGGTCCTCGTCGCTCATTTTGTTTCCAAGGTATGGATCTAAATATTGGTGATTGGCAACGGTCTTTGGATAACAAATCACAACAACGTCAAGTTGTTCACATTACCACCATTTGAAAGTTAAGTTCGACTCGGGATGGTTCCAAAATTCGCCAATCCGCATTTGCTAGTCCAAGATGCTGAAAGAACCACACGCTCAGACATTGCTAAACGAGCCAGGTTTATTCCCAGTGTCCGTGATGAGGATACGCACGCCCTCAAACGCGACTTGGACGCCTCGCTTCGAGACACATGGGCAGATACCCTCGCAGAAACATCCCATCTACAGAGAGGAAAAAAGCCTCGGAATACATCGGACAGTCGTGACAACGAGGATGAACAGATCGGTAAGGACCATATGCACCATGGAACGTCGGTTTCCAATCGTCCCATAGTATTCCGCCTCTTGTCAACCATGAAACAACCGCAACACATATCTCTAGACCCCAAACGACCACCTCTGCTCGTGTACGTGAATGCCTGTCTTTGAACGCCACAAGGCGTTTCATGTTAAATCTCTCCAGATCAAGAGAACCCGACTGCGAGGACGATGAGACAGAAGCTGAAACGCGGAGGATACGTTCGTTGTCTGTCGCAGTAGACTTTGAACGTCTAGGTGAAGCTGCCGTTTTGACAAGGCAGGTCGATATCAAGGTTTGTATTCATTGGCAATGTGGCATCGTGGAACTTACAACGGACTCTGCTAACCCGTCCTTTTCCGAAGCCTGTCATCGTTGGAGCCAAAGTGCCACTCACCGAGGCGTCGCCCGCCGGACCCCTACCCCCTTTGCTAGTCACGGAAGAGGCTCGTACAAGGAGGACCGTCCGGCGCCGAGGTCCGCAGGCTCGTCAAGGTTTTGCGCCGTCACCGCACGAGCCCCGGCCATCTTGCGATGTCCTCCTGCCTGTGACATCCGTCCCCAGCCGGAGGGAATTGTCAAGCAAGAAACATCGAAAGCCCGTCAGAGAGAGACCTCCCCCTGCTTATTGGAGACCGTCGCCTGGTCTGCGAGGAAAGTGTTTGGGACATGCGTTGGGCTATCCGTCCAGCTGGGCTCCTAACCAGCTATACATACGGGATACGATGAAAAGAGGGGTCGAATCCGCCTCGACATGTCATGCTGTGCACGACAACGCCCAGTTAGAGTGACATCACATGTCTGCAATTTTTTTTTTCCACTACCACCATCGTCATGTCTGGCGCGCACACACTCCCCGACCTTCCTTACAGCAACAATGCACTCGAGCCATACATCATCGCAGAGATCATGAGATTGCATCACGACAAGCACCACAAAGCGTACATCGATGCCCTCAACGCTGCGGAGAACAACTACGCCAGGGCCACTACCCCTAAAGAGCGCATCGCCCTTCAGTCTGCCATTCGCTTCAACGGCGGTGGTCACATCAACCACTCCCTCTTTTGGAAGAACCTCACACCCGCCCCAGACGGCACGCACGTCAAGAGCAATGGCGGCATTCTCAAGGATGGCCCCTTGAAAGATGCCATCAAGCGTGACTTTGGCTCCTTCGAGGACTTTATCAAGGAATTCAACTCCACCACCACGGCTATTCAAGGCTCTGGTTGGGGTTGGCTTGTACGTTTTTACGCAACGATGTGTCGCTTTCTTCTCACACCCCTCGTAGGCATGGAACCCCAAGACAAAGGTCCTCGAGGTTGTCACCACACCCAATCAGGACCCTGTCCTTACTCATGTGCCGATTATTGGTGTTGATGTCTGGGAGCACGCGTACTATTTGCAGTACTTCAATGCAAGGGCTGTGGTGAGTGGAAGTATGTGTTGGTGAGACACCAGACTGACTTGTTCTGTTGGTTATCAGTACCTCGAAAAGATCTGGAACGTCGTCAATTGGGAGGAGGGCGAAAAGCGCTACAACGAGGCCGTGTCTGGCTCCAAGTTGTAACTATCAAAAGCGTTCAGTGAGAGAGAGTGCCATCTGGAGCGAAATGTATCTGTATCGTTCACGCTGACAGTTTTGTCATGTATTTAGTCTTGACTTCAATTAGTTCAAAGACGAAGTGATGGGAATGGTACATGGTTCTTAGCACGCGGATTACTCCCGATCGTGTCCCGACACCCGTGTGCCAATCACGATTGCTCGTTTGAATGGAATGACAAACCCTGGGAACTTCTCCATCTTTCCCAGCTACGATGAGGATCGCAATCACTGGATGCAATGGTGTGGTCGGCCAGCGTGTCGTCCTGAGAGCCCTCCAGACCAGCCATACCGTCGTCGGAATCGACAGCGTCGCCAAAGAAGGCACCGAGTTCCGCCACGATCCCCACTTTATCTTTATCCTCGCAGACCTGACCAACTTTGAAGAGACTCTCAAGGCGTTCGAGGGATGCGACGCCATCGTGCAGCTCGCTGCCATCAAGCAACCGTTGGACTATAAAGTCATTACACATAATTGGTGAGAACATGTTTGTCCAGCATCGTCGACCTCTGCGCTGCGGTTGCTGAGATAAAAATGACCTTGTTGCGCAGCAACGTGGTGATCAGCTGGAACGTGTTGCGCGCCGCTGCAGAGGTAGACCGTCTCGTGTCTCTTGCAATTGGAGCATGACCAGCTCAACATCGTTCTTCACAAGCTGGGGATAAACCGCGTGGCGCAAGCGTCGTCTGTCAACGTCCTCCGGGGCGTCTTCAGCGTTCAAACCCAGTTTGATTACTTCCCAATCGACGAGCTTCATCCAACGCTCCCGGACGAACCGTATGGGCTTTCGAAATTGTGAAAAACCCATTGTTGCTGTTTGTGTCAAGCGTGGTTGATCTCATTTTTGCGGATGTGTGCCCTCCCTTTGCAGGATCGCCGAGATGCAGGCCGATACGATCGTGCGGAGGTACCCGAGTATGCGAGTGGCGAGCCTTCGTCTCCATATGTCGATCCCGACGAGGGCTCAGGCCTACCGGAAGGACTACGAGAAAGGAAAGGGTGACCTCTGGAGCTATGTTCAAGAGGACTCGTCTGCAGAGGCGTTTTTAAGGGCGGTAACAGTGGAAAATGATGAATGGAAGGGGCATGAGAGGTTCTTCATTGCTGCGCCGCAGGTCGCAGCTGACGAAGATTGGCTGGAGCTAAAGCAAAAGTACTTTCCAGATGTTCCAGTGAGGGAGGGATGGGTAAAGAGCGGAGGGCGCGGCTTCTTCGACTGTAGTAAGGCGGAACGTTTCTTCGGATGGGTACACAGGGATTATGCATAGCAAATTGAAGTAGCGCGCCACGCGAATTAATCAGAGATCACGCTGGATGCAGGAATGTTTGCAGCTGTGCAAGAGTTAGGCCAAGCCGACGCTTAACAGTAAAGGACATCGCACGTATTCCTCGTAATGATGCAATACTTCACGAAGTTGCTTTCTTGAAATCTCCGCCCGATAGAGAATCTCATCGTCGGTCCGCTTCCCGTCAAAGTATTGGTTGATTCTGTAAGACTAGTCAAAAAGACAGTAGGCGACGGTCCTAGATGGGCGCTTACAACTCAAATCGCCTGGCAATGTGTTCATCCTTGCCCTCCGACATCGCGGCAAGCCACTTGCGCTCTAACGGAGATGCAGTCCCCGGATCACCTATCATAGATGGAGACACGGTGTCCTCGGCAGTTCCCCATCCAACATTGTCCTCGTCAGATTCCTCGGTGACATCCTCGTCGTCCTTTTCCTGGTCCGCATACGATCCAGTGGCTTCACTGCCCAACTCTGACTCAACGGAGGGGATACGTCTGGTATAGCGTCGTGCGCTCTTTGGTGATAATGACAACCATGAAATCCCAGCATTCCCAGGTCTCCTGTCCACGAGCGATTCGGGATCCAAAAGTTTGCTTGGCCTGCGCCCGCGAACTTGCCGGCCACCCAATCGTTCGAGTTTCCGTTCATGAGCCTCACGGACACGGACTTTGAGCTCCGACGTCGCGACGATCCGTACGTGGAGATGGACATTATACATGAGGTCGTGCTTCAGCATCCAGAGTACAACGTCATGATATAGAGGAATGTGTTCTTTGGAACGGACGACAGCAGCAAAGAAATGATTATCGGTTTGCTTGGAGCTAGCCGCCGAGATGGTTGCGAGGAGGGACGGGAGGGACGGGAAGATAGGTTGAGGAAACGTGTCTTTGAATTCGGCGGATAACTGAGATAAACTTGACAGAATAAATTGAGACAAAAGACTCCTTTTTTTAAAAAAAAAGAAATCACGTACGGGGCACTAAACTTGGGAGAAAGGGTAAAGATAGTCTTTAATCCGTTGTGAACGACATCCACAAGCTTTGCTCTTCTGTGATGAACAAGCCAGCGGACTGTTGGGAATACTTCGGATTCTAGGTCCCAGTCCAACAGACTTGCCATGTCTGCAAGCCTGTAAGATATCGATGTCAACTCAGGGGATTCAAGTCAGAGAATACAAACATACGAAAGAGTGACGGAGGCCGTTTCCAGAAATTTGATCAGACGGTCTGCATAGTCCCTTTCCTCCGGTCTCACATGCGGACCCCTGAGACTTGTATATGGATCGAGAGCATCGTCGGCATCGAGAAGCAGCAGGCTCTTCCATGGAGCTAGTCCGGGTAGACGCCACCCCACACTAAGATCGCGACCCCACACCCTTACTTCTTCCTCGTCTTCCTGATGGTCTACAAAGTCGAGTTCATACTCTTCTTCGTTATGTAGGAGGTGGTCCAAATAAGGAGGGAGTTGGAGCTCCAAGGGAAGGTTATTGAGTGTGATGCATGCCATTGTAGTTGACTTGATAGACTCGAAGAGCGTTTTCATGGCTGACGCAATAGAAGAAACTTGAAGGGCATGGGAGACGTATTCTGAAAAAGCCTCGCCTAACGCCATCAGCTTACTTTGAGTGGGACCTCGCAAGTGCGATACCTTTGGCGATGTAATCCGCCTCTAAAGCGCCTAGGACGTCACATTCTGCCTCCACGAAGTTGGAAAGTACTTGTTCCTGGAAAAGCACTGCCGTGACCGTGAACGCAACGTGTTCATAGATCACATGGAAATACTTGGCAATGTTGCCGGTCCCCGACGAGGAAGGGTCAGGTAAATTCAAAACCAGAACGAAATGGAACATGTGGAGCCACGAATTATGACCTTGAGGCGCAAGGCGCAGTTCCCCGCTGACGGACCTTTCGGATCTATTGTCATCCGCATCACGATTTCGAGAACCTCTTCCCCTAGAACTGGACTTGCTCTTCTCTGATTTAAATCTCCAGATGCCGTCGTCCTCCGCTGAGACTGGGTGACCGATAAAGACTAGGTTATCGATGATGAGCTCGAACTTCTGGTGGCAGAGGGCTTTCTGCGGACAGAGCATTTTGGACAAAAACTGTGCTGGATAATTGAAGACGGTGTGGTATTCACCCCCCACTGCACCTTCTTCACATTCGTCATCGAATGACTCCCCTTTGGAGGGAGAATTGCGGCCGGATGAAGGGAGCGGTGGGTTTCTGGAAAAAGACTTTTTCCGGTCGCGTACCCCGGACGGCGTCCGCCATACGTAGTCGTCCGTGTCCTGCGGAGCATCGTGGCGAGAATGACTGCTTTGTTCGAATCCGTCGGCGGTGCCCATGGAGGCAGCGTTGTGATGGGCTGCCCTCCACGGGTTGTCGAGCTCTGGTCCACAGATATGAGGCAGTGGGCGTATGAGCCTAGATGACGACTCGGGTATTGGCGGCCATCTAAAGACCAGACTGGGTCCTTTTGCAGAGGAGTTGACGAGCAAGAGAGACAAGAGAGTCTCTGCCATTCGGTGAGTACTGAAAGGATAGCATTTCATCAGACAACATGCAGGTGAAGAATTGGCGTCGCCTACTGTCAAAGTCCCAAGAACGCGGTATTTAGCACTGAGTTGCGCTGTTCGGACTAGAAGTGGTGTAGTGTACCTCGGAAAGGAAGGCGTTGTCTCCAACCGGGTCGCAAGTGGATGAACTTGTCGAAAGTGCTCTCCTCCGATTCTGTTCTTTCCTGCCAGTGATGGTCGCACACTACGATATTGTCCCGCTCAAGACAGGTGTTGCGCTCGAAGTCGCCACCTCACGGCCCGAGCAAGAACACCGATGCACCCGGGTTGCGTTCTGCCTCCATCCATGGCCACGACTCGGCGGATGCATGTACGACCCGTGGGTATAGCATGCTCCACGTTGGATTGTCGCCCAACTTGACCCGTGCAGAACTGTTCAGACCATTGTCAAGTGTTTGCAGGACAATGATTTCTTCGTGGTGTACTACAACTCTCGGGGTGTCGGACAGTCGACCGGCTGGCCCTCTCTCACCGGAAAGACAGAAGGTAGCGATCTGGAAGCCCTCGTCCAGCAATTTCTAGAGGGACATCCGCAGGTCAAGTCTGTCACCTTTATCGTGCGCCGTCCTCAAAAATTGTCTGTACGAGTCCCGTCGAACTGAAACAACAGGGGTACTCTTATGGATCGCTGATAGTGACGCTGCACCCCGTGTTGCCCTCGCACATCGATACTTCTTACGTGCTGCTTTCGTATCCTCTTGGTCCGAGGGGACTCTTGACCCTGTTTCATACGAAGGTGTACTCCTCAGCGCTGACGTCCCTGTTGCATGATGTCCGCACTCGGCTGCTCATTGTCCACGGCGACCGGGACGAATTTACGAGTCACTCCCAGTACGAGACCTGGACTGAGTCGCTCAAAGCGATGGAGGGCGTCTCTGGAGCGCAGCTGAGGGTAGTGACCGTTACGGGTGCAAGTCACTTCTGGCACACTGAGACATCGAGAGCGGCACTGAAGGAAACGTTGATTAACTGGGTTTCTTGATGTACTTTGGATTCAGGTACTTTAGATTGTTGAGATGTCGGTTTACACTGCCAGGGTTGAGATGACAATGTCCGCCATGTTTCGTTACTTTGATACCGCTACCAAAAACGTCGACGCGGTGCAAGACCCGGTTGGACTTGTCAAGCTTTGAATTTGAACGACAACCGCGACCATCGCCCTCACTACATCTGCTTATACACAAGTTTGTATTTCCTTCCTTCTTTCTTTCTTTCTTCCTTCTTGAACTCCAGGAGAGTGCGAGATGTCAGTCCTCGTTCCTCCTTCTACCTCTTTGTCTGATCTCGCGCTGACAACGCTCCATCCTGTTGTCACAGGCCTCTGCCCGACGAGAGACCACGCCAGAGTGTTGCCAATCTCATCGGCCGCTTTGAGCAGCAGGGAAAGCGTCAAGCCTCGCCCGCTGTCCCTGTGGTTCCACGCAGCTCCAGTGTCTCGTCACAGATAGCCGGTGATGCTGCGAGAGAAGAAGTCAAGGAGAAGAGGGAATGGCCACCCAAACACGTGGCGTCGGCTGATATTAAACAACCACTCTCCAGTTCACCTTCCTCCAGCATGTCCAAGCCTCCTGTCGTGAGCCCTCAGCCCAAACCCGACCCCGCTCCTTCAGCGGACATACCCACCACTCCCACTCCTAAAACACCAGAGCCAGTGATGTCCCCTCCATCCAAGGGAAAATCTGTCGCTGCTGGCAAGTCGATACCTGCAGCGGGAACGCGGCGGGCAGCGGCGTCTACCCAAAAAAACCACACCCCCGTCACCAACAGCACCTCTACCAAGTCTTTGGTCAGCTCTCCTCCGAAGACGTCTCTCCAGTCATCTGTCTCGCAACCTCTCAGATCACAACATACTGGCCAGTCCGTCACAGTGAATCCTTCTACGACACGCCAAGCACGCTCGGTCCCCAGAACTGCACCATCGACTCCCTCGCGTCCCAAGTCATCAATCTCACACAACCAGGCTGTTACAAGACCGAAGACGCCTTCTTCCGGTCTGTTCGCTCCTACTGCGGCGTCACTTGCGCGTTCTCGTAATGCCCCTCCGCCACCCCCGCCTCCCGTCAAGAAAGTGACTCTGAGTAGCGATGCGGCAGAGAGGCTTAGCAAGCCTACCGCTGCATCGTTGTCCAAAGCACGCACACCAGTTCACGCTGTTCCAAGCCCCGCAAGGATAACAAAATCCACTTCAGCCACCACTCATAGCACGTCTCCTCGTGGCCCGTCAAAGTTGAAGACTGGACGTACATCCGTGAAACTGCAGGAGGCCAGTACGAAGGGGGAGATCAAGTCCGATCGTACTTCCGTCTCGTCTGAGCCTCCCCGCGGTGCAGAGCATCTCGCGGCCGATCATATGGAGAATGGGCACGAGTCAGGGGCAGCCCCGTTATCGGACGTTGGATCACCAGAAGATACGCATGGCCGTTCAGAGGTTATCAGTGATGCGACGCATGATCCTGCAGCAGTCGAGGAGGCGCATTCTGATCCCGGGGTTTATCCTGAACCTCCTGAGGAGGCAGGTGAACACCTCGCGGAAGTTGAAGCACACGACCATGAAGATGTTGCTCAGGCCCCTCCGGAAGTTGCACATGAGCACACGGAGCAAGTACATCTGGAAGTGCATTCGGAAGTTCGAGAGGACCCTGTCCCGGAACCCACTGAGTCACATGTCAGTGAAGTGATCAGTAACGGGGATAGTCTCAAAGTCGAAGCTGCTCCTTCTGGAAGTGACATAGAAGATATCGTCAACCTCCTTGAAGGCACTTCACTTTCGAAGCCACGGCCGCAGAGTATCGTCAGCATTCCTGATGAAGATGGTGAAATTCTGGACGAGTATTGAGCCCGGTACTCTACCGATTTTCTTCCTTGTAAATGACACAGATACGCACGTTTGTCTATCCATGTGCATACCATTTGGTGGTCAGTCTTGTCAACGGTTTCTATGGTGCATCTCACAGGGCGCTCTATCAGTACAGTCTTTCATAACTACGGTCGTTTAGTTCCGCATTGATGTCTGCTGCGGCTTTCGGACTTCTCTCATGTTATTTATTTTTGGTCCTGTGTCGCTCAGATTGCTTTCCAACCAACTTGCAACGTATCACACTTGCGTTTTGGAGATCATACACTCCCATGAAACACTGATTGATATACCCCTGATCTATATGACATGGATCCAGCCGTTTGGAATAGAGTCAGCAGGGAAGGGTAAAATGCACAAGGTGATACAATAGCGATAGCACGATCACAGCGAGATAAAGCAACGAAAAAATGGGGTCAAGGCGGGGGAAAGGCAACTTCAACTGCGTCGTGCTTTTCTGAGCATTGTAGCCAATTTGCGAGTATTGAGGCGGCGTCGGTTAGGCAGATCCTTATCACCTTCTTCTCTTATTCTCTATTGATCGAAAGTTCAGTAAACCTGACTTGGCAGACTGTGATACCTTACCTGGAGTTCGAAGAAGCACATGTTGTAACCTTCCTTTCCTCGTCTCATCTCAGCCTAGGCAGGAATGAGAAATGGTAACCTGAGGCGAGGATGACACTCACCATAACCACTACATAGAGCCCATCATATCTGTACCTGTCCAATCACGTGAATCCTTGCACAACCATCAACACCAATACATGTCTCACCCAGAGGGCGGCGCGTAAAAACTCTTTTTGTTTTTGCCTCGTATCACTCGTACCGGCCTTGCCGTCTCGAAAGAGATCTAAAGGGATATGAAGCACGGGCATATGTACTTTGTCGGGGAACTCACTTGTAGGGATCTGTTTCGAGCATCACTGAACGATTGGTCTGCAGTTTGCTCCTGCGACATGTTAGTGGCGGAAACCGATCTGCAATGAAAGACATACTCCTCTCGAATTCTGTCCTCCTGATATCGCGCTTCAAAAGACTTGTTTAAAACATTGCATAAAACATACCTGAGCCGACGTAAATGCTACAAGTAGCCATGAGGACGCGTGGCTCCAGACGGGGTGACAAAGTGACGTACATCGTTTCTCCGTTATCGACATTGTCTTCGTATCCCCCAGAAATGCAGATCGAAAATGCACCACCGCCATCTTTGGAATCACCATGGATTCCTGCCTGACTCTGGCCATGCAAACCAGCTCGTATAAGAGCGTCCCTGAAGAATGGTCGGTTAATCAGGCAAGGTAGGAAGGGGTCATCGCTTACCTGCTCCTGAAGGTTGTGAAAACGGAAACGTTGGGAATATGTCCGTATATCCTCGGGTCACTAAACGTGCTGAGAATACATCACTGATGTCGAGGAGGGACGGTACTTACTGCGACATGGCAGTGGGAGAAGACGCGTTAATTTGTGGACGCGTGGCACGTGCTATTTAAACGAAGGCTATGTCGTGTGAGTAAGCGGAACGCGCAACACACACAAACACGCAAACAGTCGCGGACCAATCACTCTGAGATCGTGCTATTGGGCGGGGGTTTGGAGATCGAATGGGCCTCTTGTTTCTTTGAGTAGAGAAATGGACACTTGAACGATTGTGTTGGCTATTTCACTTGGTTGATTACTTGGACAACCTGGTACGAAATGTCAACCCAGTCGATATCGATAATGGCGGTAAGTGAACAAGCCGCGCGGACCCTCTGAAGATTTCTTCGGCTGCTTTTATAGGTTGGGAGATTGTCGGACCCACAAACGTACATCGGAATCTAAATTTAGACACTTAGGAAGGTGGGAGAGTATTGGTATCCTGCCGTATTCGCATTTCTTTCTCACCAAATGCATTGGTCCCCCTGGTTTCCACGAAGCCAAGACGTTCAAACAACCTGGTGCTGGCTCTGTTTTCCTGGCCTATACGTACTGCCAGCCTGTCCGATCGTATTGGAAAAGGGAAAGGGGGGTTAGGCAATGTTAGTGTTGGCGATGGGTTCGTAAACAATGCAGGCGATGTGGTCACATATGACAGCATGAGCCTCAGCGCCTCGAGCGCGAGGCCCTTTCCCCGATAACTTTCCTCTGCGGGGAAAAGAAGAGATTGATGTATGTAATCCCAAAGACTCCACCACATACCTGCAATCATCACACCGACTTCCGCTTCAAAGTCTTCGTCATTAGGATCGCCTTTGAGAAAAATGTTCACGTCCCCAATCATCGGAAGGGAGGCAATGTCACCCTCTCCGTTCGCGAGGATGATAAACGTCAGCTCTACCACACGATATGAAGATCTGCCTGAACAGAGCCTGGTGCAGCTTACTATCATTATCTTCCCGCCAGTGCTCTGCAAAGCTTAGCATTTTGCGTTCAAGTGACTCATTGTTATGATTGACATACTTTCCATTTCATAAACTTCTTCCAGGGTGAGGGGATCAGTACCTGTATCCCTGAGCAGCCTCGGATCAGTCATCCATCGATAGTACCTCTATAACAATTCGCTGAGTGGTGAAGAGCTATTGGTATGAGGTTTATGTACCTCGACATGGTCTGGAGTGGATGGGACCAGCACCACCCGCTGGCCCCGTAGTGTCTCTGTGTACATGTTCAAAGTTTTGAAATTCCGACTGGCGCGATTTAGGAGACTTTCCTTTCTGGTCACCTTCAGCCGACAACACGCCCGGACCCGTGCGGGAGCTCGTCAAGTCTTACTCTCTCTAACCAGCATTGTCGCAGCGTCCAGTATTTCTCAAACATCCTCATTAATCACTATCTTTCACCAACGAAACATGGTTCTTGGTCGGTTTGTCCACTATACTGCAGACGCCGTCTTGGTGTCGACGGTGATTGCTGGCATTCGACGTTCGAGTGGGTTCAGGTGAGTCGTATTTTCCATCTTTGCATTCTTTCAAGCTGACCCACTTGACTCTAGCATCGAGACGAACAGGATCTCGGACCCAACGATACGCTCCCTGGCCGAGCGTTTTCTGGGTGTGGGAGAGACTATATTCGACATGGCACAAGCAACGGCAATAAACAGCGAATACTTCAAGAAGGATTCGAGAAGATAGCAGAATGATGTTTGGTGTAGGGAATGACGAAGTGTGGAGGAAGGAGGTCTGCGGGGCGTCGCTTCTGGACTCTGTAATTTATTCTTGCCAGCCAGCTGACGTGCGTTCTTCATTGTGCTGTCTACTTCAGAAGAAACGGTGCGGTAACGCTGATACTTAAGAACACGACTCTCTGTCATGAAGTTGCCACGCTCTTTCCGCCCACATCAGTATCGCCCGGGCTTCGACATGGCTCATCTCCTGGGTACAGCTGAGACGAAATCCTAGACTTCTGTTCTGAACCCATATATTAAGGTGGAAATTTCTTGTGTCATTCAAGTTTCTTCAAAAGCGAGTGGCCCCTTGCATCGGTCTGTCCCGGTCCCTTCAGGGTCTACCACCGCCTGGGGGTATGCCTTATCATTTGGTTAGGTAGAACAACCAACCAGTCTTGATATGGAGTCGATCAGGAATTCTGGTGAGCTTCTCCTTCCCGAAAGGACTTATCCCTAAGTAGTTACAGACAGTCGGATTGGCGCGATCCTGCTTGACAAATTGGTGCATTGCCCCGAAGAAGTAAGTGGATGAGCTGGTGGATCGCACTGCAGAAAAGTGGGCTGTACACTTCTCCGATTTGTTGGACGGCAATCAGAGAATCTGGGTGTTCACGAGCATTTGCCTCGGGTCATCCACGTTGGGTCAAGGGTGGAAATACGCCGGCCGTGACAGCTATGGCGGGGACGACAGACTACGGCGCAGCATGGACACCGGGTACATTTGGGTGGTGACCGGTGACCAAGGGCAGAGCTTGATCGACAGCGGGCAACGGAGATTCACCAAGTAGGGATGTTTACGTAATCAGTACTGCAACGAACAGGTTCATTAACCACCGACCGCAATCACCGCTCATGTTCCATTCCTTTCCTTCTGGACCACTGCCTCGACAGCCTTAAGAGCAGGCCACACGGCCCAATTTTTTGGGCATACAATGCTCACAAGCGTCCCCCAGCAGCCTCGAACCATCCCCCCACCGCCTCGTGCAGCGCGTCAAGGTAGTTTTCAACCCGCTCGCCACGTCTCGTGCCCGTTTGACAATGACCTATACATTCCATTCAGGTCAACAGACTGTCTTCGCGAGATTGCAGTCACTGTTTCCCACGTCTCCTGCAACAACGCCTTTACCATCTTTCCCTCAGAATGACGTTGTCTTTCCATCTCCCAAGCTCCACTGTTCGCGGAAACAACCAAAGTTTCTGAAAATAAGGATATTGACATGGAATATGCACGACTCATTGCCAAGGGTAAGCATGAAGCTGGAGTTACAAATTTAGCTACACTAACGCGCAGGGCGACTTGGGAGAGCTGCTGGGTGCTGTATACCCCCACGGGAATCACGGGCACGCTCCAGGTGAGGTGCCGACCTTCCCTGTACTGTCTTCGGAGTCTGTGCATCCATATCATCTCGTCGTGGTGTAGGTTCTTTCAGCTCCTTTGCATGCCAGCTAAGCTGACCTTTTTTGAAGAGCAGGGCAGGAGTGCCCAAGCTCGTCTGGTAGGGATCTCCGACCGTGCTCCCCACGCAGCTCTGGACAGTCCTGCAGGTATACCCATGGGTCTTGGTGCTGGCATCAAGCTTGGAGTACCCGATAAAGAGAAAGATCATCACAAGAACGACGACAAGGATCAAGAGAAGCATCCCTATCATTTGCAAAGTCTCAAGCGCAAGGACAAGGACGAAGCTAGTCGTGGGTGGAAAAGCTCCGACGATCTTCCGGACGAAGTCGTGGTGAACTTCAATCATAATGGTTGGACGTCTATGCTCGAACATTGGCTGTGCCATCGAACGCAAGCGAACCTTCAGATACATACGGATCATGCATTCAAAGACATCTCAACTTCTCCAAAGCGCCATTCGCTGCATCGTCGTGTGACCGTTAAAGAATCGGAAATGGGTCCTTATATACCTCTGGTGAAAGAGAGAATGATGGGATTATACCTTTCGGTTTATATCCACAGAGACTTGCATGACCTGGTTGAAGGCAAGCTGACGGCTACCTGGGAATGTCGCCCGCTCACGGTTCTTGTAGGGTTTTCAAAATCAGCCGTCACTGCTGGTTTGATCGGTGGACGTGTCGGTAACAAGGGTGGTGTTGGCATCAGCCTCAAAATCGACGGTTCCACTTTCTTGTTCTTGAACGCTCACTTGGCTGGTGCGTAGTGTATTATTACTGTAGCCATTCATTTCTTTACCTTATGTTTGTAGCGCACGAAGGCAAGGTTCATCACCGGCTTGCGAATCTAGCGAAGATCAAGGTCGCTTTGTTCACGATGTGCCACGATTCCAGTTGACTTGCTTTTAGGCCGGGCTTGCGGTAGACGATTTTCTGCAACCTCATGATCCCAGAGCGTCAAGAGAAGGTGATCAGACATTTAAATGATCATCCGAGTAACGCGATCTTACACTTCATCAGATATCACAGATAGATTTGACTACACATTCCTCTGCGGAGACTTAAATTTCCGATTAGATATTACCCGATTGCATGCGGATTGGCTGATTTCTAGGCATGGTACGTGTCTCCTTGTTATTACTTGATCATCCATGATCCTGGCTAAGTATAGTCACCCGCAGATTATGCACAGGCATTTGCATTCGATCAACTAAAACGACAAATGGAGACAAATTCGGCATTTTCTGGTTTCCAAGAAGCGCCGATCAACTTCCCACCAACTTTCAAGTACGATGTGGCAAGCCGTTCCAAGACAAAACGACGACGTAGCAGGCGCTCGCCTATAGACGGTAATGAGACTGAGAGAGAGGGTGGCGAAGATGAAGAAAACGGGGAGGATGCCGAGGGTGAATCGCGTTCGCTGGCATCATCCGGGTGGACCCTACACTCCAAGGGCGTCTCGGAACCCGAAGACGCCGACTACTCCACACCATTTACTTCAAATCCGACTGTAGGTGAAGGTGGGCGTGTTGCTTTGACTGTGGCTGCCCAGAAAGCGAAGGCAAAATGGAAGGCACTCCTCTCGCCAGCCGTTGGTTCTCGAGGGCCTCAAGCATGGTTGCGGAATAAGCGTGGTGTACGCGATGTCGGAGGGAGGCCGAAATCTATTGATATTATTCAACAACCACCGTCTTCAGGACCTTCAGTCGAGGATATTCCGTCAAGCCCTATCGAACTTTCGCCTGAAACAACGGGACTGTTGGAACCACCCGATAAACAGCGCATCTTCATTCCTCGACAAGCATCGCGGGGGTTTTCTACGAAATCTGTTCCTTCAACACCCATTGAGCCTCATGATGACGAAGACGACGTTGCCGTGTATGATTCTTCTCACAAACAACGGGTTCCTAGTTGGTTGGTATCATTTCCAGTAAAATTGAATTTGGTTCATCTGAGATGATTGCAGGTGCGACCGCATTCTATGGAAGTCGACCGTCAAACCTAATGCGGGTGATGCGGAGCCAGATATAGTGGAGATGGCAAGGCAACGAACTCGAGTCGGTACTTTACTCTCCCAAGCTATCCGACCGTTCTCAGGTAGAGCACGGCGCGACTCGGAAGGCTCGCCAAATTCTGAAGTTGTTTCCTCTGGCAGACAAGACTACTTCAGTCGGCCCCCGCCGAAAACAACTACTGGAAACCGGCCATTGTCGTTAAACATACCCAAGCCACCTCGGATTCTCGCTCAGACTGGATCAACAGAAACCATTGATCATATGCAAGAGGATGGGCACGTCTCTGTACGGCCACCGACCCAAGGCTCGGATGACTCTACGCGTGTCTCTTCTACGGACGCCCCGCCGACTCAGCAAACTTTCGCGGTCGCTTCTGATCCATCATCACTCCCGTCGGTTCCCGTACCTCGAGGTGACGGTCTCCTAGAGTGTCCACCTCCTGTTCCTCCCAAGGATTCATTACAAACACCGCCATCTTTAAATCGTTGGCGTTTCTTTGGAAAGCCCTTTCGCAGAGACACTTCCCAAAGTATCGTTACCCAGGAGTCCGCTGTTTCAACACTCAGCCTCGCGCCTCATCCCGCCAGAGGCGATGTCATCTGTCTGAAATACAGCAGTCTGGACGACCGAGGGATGCGTCTCCTAGAGGGTCGGAGTGACCACAGACCGGTCATTGGGTCGTATGCTGTCTACCTGTGACCATTCCCTGGCGCGTTCGCCTCGTGTATGCTTCTCATCCCAACGGATCCACTACTTTACAAGTATTGTGGACACGGATTGCATTTTTCCTGATGATACCTTAGAGACATTGCTGTATGATAATCTATGTTACTGTATGGACTTGATGATTGTTACGTTCGTTAGACCTACCGCATACAATAACACCCTTAGCTCAGCTTTCTGGGAGAAAGGTTTTGTCAACCATGGTCATAGGACTGGTGCGTAAATCGTACGGTACAATATGGGTCTAAGAAGAGATGGTAACCTCGACCTCCACACCAGGTTCCAAGCTGATGGAAGTCTGAGGAATTGGTGTCAGAGTAATATCAGCACACAATAACTTATTTCCTTACGATTTGCTTGACGATCTCACTCGAAGAGTGCAGGTCAATGAGACGCTTATGAATCTTGAGTTCGTAACGGTCCCAGGTCTTGGAACCTTCACCGCAAGGCTTGGAACGCGGAACAATGAGCGACCGAACGTATACGAGCCAAGCGAAACCTACCGTCTTACGAGTAGTGATTTTGAGGACTTTGGTTGGAAGACGAACCGGACCCTTGACGCGAAGTTGCTTGTCCTTGGCACGGTTGATGAGATCGGCCGAGACTGGGCTCCACAGATGAGAGGGAGAGAAAACAAACAAGGGGGGATAGATGACGCACACTTTTCCAAGTTCCTGACGTTGCTGCTCGTCAGCGTGATGCGAATCTTGTGGATTTTAGCAGCGGGGACGGCCCCAGCTGCATCGTAGGCTTTCTCGTCCTTGGCGACGTAACTCATTCTGAGCAAGGGGAATGGGGCGAACGAGTCAGAAGGTGACTAGGAACGGTGGATGAGTCGTACAGATAAAGAAGAAGAAAAAAGGAGAACGCATCAACGTACCCAGGCTTTTTGTTTGTGATGATGATGATGCAGCGAGATCAAGATTAAAGTTTTGCACTACACTCGGAAAACCCCGTACATTACTGTAGGGTGCTTACGTGATTATCAGCCCTTTGGACAGCAACGGTCATGCAAGGAAAGTCGGGTCTGCCGATCCATCTACGGCTTTCTCACTCATCTCTCATCAGGATTTAACAAGTACTACCCGCCAGACTATGATGGAGAGAAACACAAGAGTCTCAATGCATACAGAGGTGGGTGTTTCTACCTCGTGTCGAATAAGTAGTACTCACGCACGGCTGCAAGGCAAACACGCCTTGGGCGATCGAGCCAGGAAACTCGACAAGGGCATCCTGATAACCCGCTTCGAACTACCGTTCAACATCTGGTGGTACGTATCCGACCCTTTTCCTTTCTCTGCACCACGCCGTTCATAGAATACATACATGTGTCCAGTGGGACGTGCAACAACCACATCGGAATGGGTGTGCGCTACAATGCAGAGAAGAAGAAAGTCGGGGCTTACCACTCCACACCCATCTATTCCTTTCGATGCAAATGTCACCTGTGCGATGGCTGGTTCGAGATTCAGACGGATCCAAAAGTCGGTTGGACGCTTGCGCTGTCTGTTGTGAACATCTGTCGTGTGTCTGACGTCTGCTACAGAATACCCGCTATGTCGTCGTTTCGGGTGCGAGACAGAAAGACGAGGAATGGGACCCAGAAGAGAACGGTGGTTTTGCGATTCACGGTGCGCGGATACCCTCTTTTTTTCCCCAGTCTAGTTCTGATGCATGCCATGTAGACACCGACGCCAATGCCGGGCCTGCCGACCCACTTGCGGCACTAGAGAAATCGACGACTGCTCAAAACCATGTCAATCAAGTGCAGATACCTCGACTCGAATCCCTGCAAGAGGTGTCCGATCGATGCAATAGCGATCCTTATGCACTGTCGTCCCTCCTTCGCAAGCGTTTCCGTGCGGAGAAGAAGATTGATGCTGCAAAACGTGCGGCCGATGATCAGCTCAAGGGTCGCTATGGGCTGCCAGAGACATTACAACTCGCAGCCGAAGACGATGAATCTAGGAGTGCGGCTCGAGAGCAGTGGGAAAGGGGCAGGAGAGAACATGAAGCGCAGACAAGTATCAGGAGAGCGAGACTGCAAAGCAGCGCTATTTCGTCAACGAGCTCGTCACGAGGTCGTGACCCCGTTGCTTCATTGAAAGCACGATTGCTCAGCAATACTCACCAGTCTCATACGCTGAAACCACCAGATGGACTAAAGTAGACGATAGATACTTGTACCATTTCCATCATTCACTGTATACTCATAACACGCAACGTATCCATTTAGAGAGAGCTATCCATTAAGAGACCAAGGTCTGAGCAAGAATACGCGATAGCAGAGTAGAACAACATTAGGAATACAGAGCAATGACACATAAACCAAGAAGAAAAATAGTAGGATAACAGGGATCGGGCAGTCTGGACGGAGATGGCTAAATCATCCCGGGTGTAGGAAGAAAAATTGAGTATATCCAGCATAAAGATGGAAGCAAATAAATAATCAGAACACACGGACCGACGAGACTATGAAGTATAAATCGCCCATGGTTGGTCGAGTGTAGCCATTGGGCCATCCCATTTCCATTCACCAGATTGATAATATGCTGACTCGCCTCCGTCAATCTCCCTTAGAGATCCGAGTCGAAGTGGATCGGAACGGTCCCCCGGTTCATCAATTTTGCTTTTATCAGGCGATCCGGTACTTCCCAACAAGTCGCCTTCTGAGCCAGACTCCGGGCTAGGGTTGGTCTCGGACGAAGGGACAAGATCAGGCGTTGGTGCCTTGGAATCGTTTTCATCGTCCTCGAGTGTGGTAAACGAAGAGAAATCGATAAACTCCAAGAATGCATCGTTGGCGGGGCCCATGTGAGGCGAGAGAGCAGTGGGTGGTGGACCAGCATCTCCGTGTACGGAAAGAGCAGCAGCTGTTGCAGCTGCATCCGCCGGTTCCTGGGCCACGCCTGCCAGAATCTGACCCAAGGTAGAGACGATGTCGTGATGCATATCGCTATCCGTAGACACACTCATGGCAAACAGTTCCTTCATGCGATCAAAGAATGCAGCGGCGTCCTCGTCAGTCTTGATGTTTTCTATTTCCTGCTGTTTCTTGAGAAGCGCCGCGCTCGTCTCACCCTCCCATTCCGTCTTGGCCTTCTTTGGCGATGGTGCATTACTTGCTTCAGCTTCCGAAGGGGCCACGTTAGTAAGGGCAGCGACATCCTCCTCAGGTGGACGCTTGACTCCAGCAACGGAAGGGGCCATTTCCGGGGTAGCAGGGCCTCTGCTCATTTTCCGGACTCGAGTTGGGGCCTTGTTCTTGGCGGCCGCTTTCGAAGGGGGTGACTTCGGGGTCTGGGGTGTACTAGTTGTAGGTTGAGGAGTGGGAGCGCTGGTGGCAGGGGTGGATGATGATGCAACCGCGACGGCGGGAGGAGTAGGAGATGTAACAGTGGCGGGGGGTGGCGGAAC
This sequence comes from Boletus insuetus, assembly GCA_038093095.1. Classification (NCBI taxonomy): domain Eukaryota; kingdom Fungi; phylum Basidiomycota; class Agaricomycetes; order Boletales; family Boletaceae; genus Boletus; species Boletus insuetus. The sequence continues at coordinate 39,989 of JBBPRQ010000063.1, read as the reverse complement.
CGACGGATTAGGTGGATTGGAAGGTTGGAAATTCTTCTTCCCCTGGTGTGACACCGATTGATGTTGGGAGTGGGGTTGGGTCTGGTTAGGCTGCAATTGAGGTTGAGATGGGGCTGGGGGTTGAAGATGAGATTGCGAAGGCGGGGATTGTTGTGGTATGATGGAAGGTGGATGTCTGTTGTTCGGCGGTGCAGGGCGAAGCATCGGTGACACCGAGAGGGAAGGGACGGGGTTTACGCGGGCAGGCGTAGATGTAAGCGAGGCGTGCTGCTGCTGTTGAGAATTGGCAGCAGCAACAACAGCAGATGTCTTCATCGCACGCCAGCGATTCTCAAACTCTTCGTTGAGCTTCTGGACTTGTATCTGCATGTTACGCAGAGTCACCGGACTAATAATATACTGTGGTGAGGGTGTGGCCAAGAGTTGCCGTTGTCTCGCTACTGTCAACACCTAAAGAAACGAGTCACAACGTCAGTAGGACAAAGACAAAGAGACAAAGTAACTCACGATGGCAACGTATTTGCGGAGTAGCTCCTCATTTTTGAAAACTGCAAAATACATGGGCAGTTTCCCATCGAGCTCCGACGTCATCTTGTACAACTGTTCAAGAACTTGACTGTATTCTTGCCGTTGCTCATCCGCAATTTGTTGCGTAGCCATTCCGGGAAGACCTTTGAAGAGCGTTAGTGGTAACAAAGAAAGTATTAATAAAGCTCACTACGTTGTTGAAACATATGCTTGAGCTGACTGATCGTCATCATCGCGTGTTGCATTTGGTCTTGCGTCGGCGGCTGCCTTTGAGGTGCAGCTGTAATATTCTCCGGTACAAACGACCCGTTTGCCATCCTGGCTTCACCCGCTATACTACTCATCGTGTTTGCTCCGATAGGCTGCGGAGGTCGCTGAACGCCAGGCTGCAAACCGATCGACGCTTGCTCGCGCGCATTGGGCAACGAACCCTGTGCATTTACCATATTCTGCGGCTCTTGTTCCGCATTTCTCTTCGTTATCAGCTGAACCTGTTGCTGGTAAACCTTCATAAGTTCAGAACGATGACGCTCCACAAAGGTGATCATGTTCTCGGGAACACGTTGCGTACGCATGTCTTGGGCGGGCGTAACCACATAGCGTAATGCTGCGGCAATGAACTGTTGGTTGAGAAGCGGACGAGGAGGGTTTGGAGGCATCTCCGAAGGGTTGCCAGATATGTCAGGAGTCGCCCTGTTGCCAACAGCGAGGGGATTTGGATTCATTTGATGTATCGGCTGTTGCGGTGACCCTGTTGGCGGACGGTTTTTGACTGTCAGGATATAGGCGTTCTCGAAGTGCTGAAGATACTGGTCGTAAGTGTTGTGAAGCTGTTGAGCGATCCCCGGCCCACACCGAGCTGGCTCAGTCTCGGTTCCAGGGAACTGAATGAAATTTAATCGTCCGCCAATGACGGCCCACATATCCCGCTGAGTCACCTGGTTGGGTTCAGGATTAGGGCTCCAAAGACTCTGATACCAAGGTAACTCACTGATCCTCCTCCACCTTCATGCATGACCTGAACGTGCAATTGATGTAAATCTACCGTCCTATTGTCTCCTATCTGGACGCGAAGGCCAGAATGTGTGTTTTGGCTTCGACAAAATTGAGCATACGTTGTTTCAAACCGCTGCTTCTCCAGCGGCATAATGCCCACTGATTGCCGCGCTTGATCGGGGATTTTCTGCCCACCTTGGGCCGCCAAATTCCCCAGATTAGGAGACATAGTACTCGGCAGTGGACCAGGAGGGATTTGGTGTGGAGTACCGCCGGTTCGCGGAGGGATGGTGGTCGGCCGTACAATCGGCGCAGGCTGCATGGGGATCTGTTGGTTCAAAGTACCTTGAGCCTGGGCAGGCATCGGAGATGAGCCATTTCCAGTAGGATACTTGTAAGGTGAAGCAACAGGTTGATTGTTTTGACCGACAACATAACCGGGCTGGACCTGAGCATTGGACGCGGTTGGCTGTTGAGGCTGAGATTGCTGCGAGGAGGAATGCGCCATAGGATTGCTACAAAAACGTCAACGATAATCAGAGACCCAAGGATCGGAAGAGCATACATATGAGACATGGTCGAGGGTATACCATTCGCGATCTGCTGAGTCACTATGGCGCCGAAGGTGGCAACAAACTTGGTGTACACGTCCCTCCGGTTAGCAAGCTCAGTACGGAGCTGAGCCATCGTTTGTTGCATGTTAGGATCAACGGTAGTCCCATTGCGTACGGACTGCGCGAGAGACGCCATGTTGTTCTCAGATTGCGAGATCATACTGAGCAAATAACTCCTTCTCTCCTGGAACTCGGCGGGTGTTATCATCCTCTTCCGCTGCTGGTTCCCAGGTACCATCCCCTGATTGGCTCCAGGTGGGCCTACGGGCTGTGCAGCAGGGTGGGGGGAACTGTGCATTTGTTCCTGAGACGATTGCATGGATGAGGAAGCAAACATGTCTACGGCGGCCGGCTGATTTGGCGTATTGTGGGCGCCTAGGCCCTGCTGGAGACGAACCATATCCTGCTGAGGATGCATTTTGAGCTGGCGGGCAACGCCGGGATTGCTCATCGCTGCATGCATCATGGGGTTCATGTTGTACGCTGCCTTCATCTGTTGTTGGGCATTCATAGGCACGTTGGTGAAATTGGACGGCATGAGGGACTGGGGCTGGTTCGCCTGAGGATCATGGAAAGCAGGGCCTGCAGGGTTCATGCGTTGAGCGTTAAGCCCAAAGGATTGCTGAATCTGTTGAACAATGGGTTGACCTTGACTATGAGAGAGAGCCTGCCCTCGTGCAAATTCCTGCATCTAAACAAGGAAAACGTCAGTATAAACGTAATTACGAGAAAATTGGTTCCCAATAAGATATGAACTTGGGGGCGAGAGCAAAGATTGTATCCAGCGCAGTAGCAAGTGATAAGATGTATATATGCGGGGTAATTGGGGGAGGAAAGGGGGATTGGCCATCATATCATCATCGCATACGGACAGTCATGAACATCATTAGCGCGAGGCAAAGAATTTCCCAGACACGACTGAGGGGGCGAGAAAAAGAGACGCGCAACAAGAGACTTGCCTGGTGGTTCATCTGGGCGGGGGTCAAATCACCAGGTTGTTGAGGACGATATGGGTTCTGGAGCTGATTCATCTGCTGCCACATGCGACTATGCTCGGGGTTAGAGAGCGCCGAAATCATCTGTGGGTCGGGTTGCTGAGATTGCGGTGGCTGTTGAGGGATCTGGGACTGTTGTAGAGAGTTGGGCGTGAGGTTCTGGGGAAACATGGGGTACGGGTGCATGCGATCGGCCATAATCCAAGGTCCTGGGTCTAACGGAAGGGGGATAATGGATGTTTTGGGGTGCTGTCTACGGCGGCCGGGACAAGCTCGACGTAGGGGATACGACCGAGAACGCTGTCGGGAATGGGAGGGCCGTGCACGACGGCGGGAAGGAAGGTGGACAGCTGCAGCAGCAAGTACAGAAGGATGCTGGTGGTGGGAGCGAGGTTGGGTCCGACCTTCCAAACACCTGCTAAGCACAGACCATAACGGACCAATGCGGACTTTGAAATATTATCCTCTTGAATACGAAGTCATGCCTAAAAAAGGTATCTTCACAACGACTTTATTGCAGAAAATGCTGGTATATTCACGCATTCTCCGCGGATGAGGTCAGACCCTGCAGTCCACGACTTCTCGTTGGCGGTGGTCGTAGCGCCCGAGAACCGCCAACGACGGTCTTGTAGCGCGGCCCGTCGTAGTCTCTGTTGGAAGTTCCAAGAGCACGTAGCAATATTTATCTTGTTTGTTTACCCCGTTCTTCAGCACGCCTCGTCCTCACCACCAGCGGCGGGTGGTGGAGCATCAGCCGTGAACGTGCGTGTGAAGCTTGCCCTGGTTCTCTCCCGCAAGGGGGAAAACGCCTCGCTTTATTCCCTTCTCGGATTTCCATCTGTCATTTTATATTCATGTTTAGATTTTTCCAGATACAGTTATCAGATAAAATTCCATTTCATGTAAGTGCGTAACCCCGCTGGCGGGGCAACCATTCACAGCTTTTTCTCTGGACTGCTACAGTATCGTGCTGAGTGCAACGAAGGCTGTTTAGTGTCAATGGAGCCCAGGGATTTACGACATTTTTTCCTTGTTTACAGAACCTTAAACGTCGTTCCAGTGCGTGAGGCGGTATTTGACTGTCACCGACATATCGTGGTCTTTTATTTATTTTATTTTATTTTTCGTCAGTGTTTCAGGCCGTACGTACACATAGGAAGATGCTTCTGGCTTCCACGAGTAAGTGGAGGGTCGTATGGATATTGACAAACCAGTAACGTTGTTGCTCATGTGCACCGTCGAAGTCTATACAAATCATATGTGGTGCATGGCGTACGGCTGGGTATTGGTATGACTCGAGATAGTAACGTGGATATGAACAAGCTGAATTAGTGAACGATGTTATGTATGGTTTAAGTCTGTGAATCATGATGATCAACTGTCTTCCCGAGATGGCTAAGGAGAGCTGCGACTGTAGATGATGTTAATTCCAGATCATCCCTCCTCGTTAAGTGAGAAAAAAAAGGTCGTTGAACTTCTATAGTAGGACTGGAACCAGTTCATATCCATGAGGTGAAAAAGAGACCCGCGTTAGGGAGGCGCGACGATCCTTCCGACGGCCACGTCAAGGCTTCTTCTGTTGCTCTGCCATCCGCTTTCGGACGGTCTCAATGACAGAACTCACGTAGAGATGGTCAAATTGCTGAAGGCGGTCTCTGTAGGCTTTCTCTAGATGAACAGCTATCTCAGGAGAGGATCTCGCCGGCTCGGACGCAGTGGCAGCCGTTCGGATGAACCCGAGCCGCGCACCGACCACGTCCCAAGAATTGCGAGCGGACACCTACAAGTCATTAAATAAACCTCGTCACAAGGCATGACAAAGTAAAGGAACTTGGTGACTAACCCTGGCAAAGCTTCCTTCTTGCATGACTGCAACATGCAACGAGTACACATCAATCACAGGTTTGCTCACATCTGGCATGACGATGGTCGTGTTTAATTGAATAGATTTTCCCTGGCAATAATGAGCATAAGCTGCGTCAAAACGGGGTTTGTCGAGCGCAGGGGGAATATATGATGCGAGAGCGGCGAATTGTTCCGGGGTTGGGTGTGTGACTTGGGCGATGGCTTGGTTTAGCCGGAGCAACAGGTCTTCGCGGCGCTTGATTTCAAACTGTGCTCTTTGATACTTGACTGTCCAGGAAGACTCCTGAGATTGAGCTGAAGGTGTAGTAGGTGCGGGAGATATTTGGGTCGATACACCGTCAGATAAGCTGGTGGCGGACCGCTCTTGAGCCTCAAGGTGCGGTTGAGCGGCGCGCAACTCTGCTGCAAATTTTTGCCAGGACTCGATCGACTCTTGAAGCACTTTGCGACGTTCGATAAGTTCGGGAAGGGTATATACTTTTGTGGGGACTTGTGGTTGCGTAGTGGAAGGACCCAACTGGGGTTGCGAGGACGATCGGCGGAGCTGAGACGCATTCAAAGAAGCGTCGCAGGGAACAGGAGGCGTTGTTCCAGAAAGTGCTCCGGCCTGGAGTGTATCAGCAGGTCTGGATTCCGTGGATAGCCTTTCATAAATCAATTAAACACGGTTTTCTGTTCACCAAAAGAGGGATTAATAGCATACCTCTCACCTCCTGCTCCTAGCCTAGCTTCTCCACCCGTATCTTTGGCCTGATTCTCTTCACGCAGTTCACCATTTTGGGCCATCTTGATAGCCCTATCAACTCTATCTAACAAGTCTTTCCTGTTCCTCGCTTCGCCGCGTACTTGTTGTATCTTGGAACTCGGGATGCCGGATCTGGCAGCCATTAAATGGAGGACAGCATCGTCGATACGGGAGATCGCTTTCTGAAGGAGAAGATTGCGGGCACGCAGATGAGATACAAGCGTGGTACGGGTCTGCAGGTCTGTCTGTGGCTCCCTCGCTTTGGTCGCGTTAGAGGACGGGTGAGGTGGCGCAGTGGAGGGGCGCGGAGGGACGTCAGACGGAGGCGTCATGGAGCATGATTTGGACGATACTAAAGGGGATCCTGACTTTGCGTTTGGGAGTACCGTCTTTGGCGCTGTGGCCGATTGAGCGGACACATTTTCTAGTGGCGTTTGGTTTGGAGGATCTTCGTCGGGCGTATTAAGACCGTCTGGTATCATGTAGCATGTGGGATCTGACGGCCTAGGAGCTGATTGTCGATTAGTCCAGTATTAAGCCGAGGGAGTACTACTGTAGTAACAGTGAAAGTGGCTTTTGAGGTCAAAGAGGGGGGTAATTCAGATGTGCACAGCCACACCGACGCAGTGGTTCGCGATCCATACTATGCGTGATGCTTTAATGATAATTATACGATGCGCACTGATCGATACAACATGTAATGGCGAATACATGAACGAGATCGTTTCTAATAATGTGTAGATAGAATGTCAATGGGTGGCGCTTCCTGAGCTGCTCCCATCTTGAGATGATTTAATCACAATAGCAGGCCCTGCCTCTAGAATAACATCTTCGTCATCCTCGTCATCCTCGTCGTCGTCGTCGTCGATGTCTTGATCTTGTTCGACTTGTCGATCAGAATAGAATGTATTACCTTTGCTGACATAGATACTTCCCAGAGGGGACGTAGGCTTCTTTGGAAGGGGGACAGGTCCGACGGCGAGGATGCGGTCATCGCCGGGCAGATCCTCTAGTAGATCAGGATCTTCGGCGGTTGCGGCGGATGCCACCTCACGCCTGAAGAAGTAACGCAGGCCGACTGGTATCAAAACGCCGACGACGACAGCAGACAAGAGGAAAAAGTTTTTCCAGGAAATGAGATGGAAATCGGCAGCAGATGTCATTTCATCGAGACCACCACCGATGGTGGTATGTATGACGTTGGCACCGAATACGCCTAGCCACGTGCTTGACCAAAAAGGCACAAGACCGATACCGACGTGTGGACAGACGATGTTGATGACCCAGTGTGGGGGGAGGGGTGCGATGCGGAGGATGATGAGGAAAGAAATGATATTGTCCCTTTGCTGGCGCAGTTTTTCGGACCATGTATCAAGGTGAGCCTTCCACCTCGGAACGGTGAGGAGGGCGGGACCAAAGGCGGCGCTGATGAAGTAGCACAGCGTGGCGCCAGTAGCAATGCAGGTGCACGCGAGAGGGAGAGCGACGGGGACGCCCCAGACTGCACCGCCGAGGATGGAGAGATACATGGACCCCGGAAGAGAGAAAGCCTGGAGGCTATAACTGGGAGTGAGGAAGAGAAAAAAGAGAGGGACAGAGACATACAACAGATAGGTGGTGACATAACAGATGACGATGCGTATTGGGTAAATATCACGGTACTTCTTTAAAAGGCTGTTGAGCGCTTTCAGGTCATCGAACGATTTGGGTATGCGAAGGAACGGGCGATCGTCACTGGCTGGGGGGTGAGAGATATAAGTGATGGGTGAGAAAAGCAGACACACGGTTCGAGGGTGGGGAGAACGAGGAAGAGGGTGCCGCCGAGGACGAGCGTGGCGAGGAGGAAGAGAGCTGCCATGCGGAGTGCTGCGGAGAGGAGGAGGCGGGAAGGGGGGGTGCGGTGGGGGTGTTGAGTTGAGCCATAGAAGGGTTCGTCGTCCTGTACGAGGAGGAGGTCGGTGTCGTGCACGGTGTCGAGGGTGTACTCGGATGCGTTTCGGTGCTGCATGGTCGGTCGCGAGGAGGAGGAGAGAGGACGATAAATGTGATAAAATAAATAAATAAATAAACATCACGTGATTGCTATAACAAAGGAGGGCGACTGAGGACGGGACAAGGCGCGCTGACTGAAGGCCTGTGCAGGCGACAGCGGGGCGATCAGCGATGACACACATCCTCCCTCCACACTCGGACATCTCCCTCCACTCTGCCCTACACATGGACCAACGTCAAAATCAACAACACGTCCAGCCTGCTCAACAACAGCAACAGCAACAACAACAACAGCAGCAGCAGCAGCAACCCCAACCGCAACAGCAGTCTCAACCCCAACAAGCGCCCTCGCAGTCCCTCAAGAAACGCAGAAAAACGGACTCTCCCAACGACGATGTCACCTCTCCTTCAGAACCAAGACGCCTCAGACGCTCCCATGAGGCTTGCGCACGCTGCAGGAGTAAGAAAATTAAGGCAAGTCCCGTCGGTAGTCACCGACCGCAAATCTCCGTTCGCCTGTCTTACTCTCATCCAGTGCGACTCTAAACATCCCAAATGCACCGCCTGTGCGACCGCTGGCGTGCCCTGCCAGCAAGAGGACAGACACAGACAAACCCTCACCCTACGTGGTCACACAGAGTATGTCGAGCGCCAGATCGCCCTATGCGACGCACTCCTCAAACGCCGTCTCCCCGGCTTCAACCTTGCCAGTCTCGACGAGTTCTGTGTTCGCGAGGGCATAGACATCGATACCACTCATCATCCTCCTCCCGATTTTCACAACTCCCAGTTTCAGCAGCATCCAAATCCTCCCCCTCCCGGCTCTTCCTATTACCCTCCCCTCGTTCCTCCCGGCTACCCCGGCGTTCCAATATACGGCCCTTATCCACCACATATTCCCATCCCCCCCCCTCCCGGATCCTATGGCCCCCATGTGCATCCCGGCTTTCCTCTCCCTCCTCCACAGCATATGCAGCCCCCTCCACAGCAAATCCAGTCCCCGGCAACCCACCAAATGCAACCACCACACCCTCCCTCCCTCGAGGTAAAGGGTCAGGACCCTCAGTCTCTTGATATGTCCGACACTCCCGTACGCACTCATATCTCCTTTTTCTCGCGCTGCCTTACTCATCTCTCCATCATCCAGGCTATCGCAAAGAGTTTCGGCGTTCACCCCCTCATCGTGAGCGAGAGCCACCTCGCAGCTCAAAACGACAGAGAGGATCTTGCCGTCGGTTCAAACGGGCTCTCGTCCGGTCGTGATCAGAACATCACGGAAGCATCTCCTCCCCGTGATCCCAACTTCTGGTTCTCTGTCTTCGTTCTCACTTCAGTCCCCGGCGTCCAATCCCCAGTGGTCTCCAAACTCACCATTTGGTTGCCGAAGGACCGCAAAATGGTCAACAAAGTCGTCGACGTTTACTTTACTCATCTCAACATCCACCGACCGGTATTTTTCCGCTCCGACTTTGAACGCCGGCTCAATGCACTCTACGATATGGAAAACGTCAACCACGATCCGGGTTTTGTTTGTAGCATGTATATCATCCTCGCTCTTGGTACCTTGAGCGAACTCAATCACAAGGCCACCCTCGTCGACAACGGTCTCAAATCTCCCACAGATAGCCCAATTTCTACCAAGAAACTCCTTCCGGGTGAATGGCCCGAGCACTATGAATTCTTTGAGCGCGCCTTGGCCGTCAAACCTCATCTCCGTGTCACTATCACCAGTCTTCAGGCCCTCATACTGTTACAATGGTATCTGTACACAGAGGTCAGTCCTACACGTCAACCGAGTCTTGTAGCATCTTATACTGACAACATTTACGCAGCGACAAGGTCGTTCTCTATGGCGTCTGGTCGGCAGCCTCGTCCGTCTATCCATCGAGTTAGGCCTCCACCACGATCCCACGTCCCAGAATAACACTTTTACCGAAGAAGAAGCACAGCTGCGAATTCGATTGTGGGGTATCGTAATGGTCCATGATCGTGGGACGTCTATCCTCCTTGGCAGACCGCTTGCTATCGCTCCATCTGACTCGAACACACCTCACCCTTCTCGACACCTCACCGGCCAGCCCCTGGATTTCTCCGAGCACTTTTTGCTATCCCATCCTGTTGCTGAGATTCAGGCTGACATTATCAACTCCCTCTATTCCCCTGCCAACAAGCCTGCAGATGCCGTGATGCGACATGCAACCCGGATTATCAAGAGTCTAACCGAGTTCCGAAGACAGTTGCCGGAAAGTTACAAGTATTACTTTGGTGGGACTGAAGATTGGCCACTAGACAAGCGACAGGAACTAGTTCGTGGCATTACGGAGGATCAGGGGCTTACGCTACTCAAGATTGGGATAGCAAGGATATTGCTGCTGAGAGCGCTGTTTAGCCTGAAAGAGCTCGACTACATGCATCGTTCGAAGGCGCTTGTTGATGGTGAGTACCTTCTTTTTTTTCTCCCCTCGAGACACTCAAACTCGTCTAGCCATCGTCGCATCACACAACATTATCATCGTTCACAATCAACTCATTCGGTATCCCGACGCTGCATTTTTTGTCTCTCCCATCCCACTCCACATCGCAGCCATGGTCATTCTGTATGGTCACATGTCGCATTGTGAGCGCTTGTCACGACAAGTGATGATTGAAGATGTTTGGATGGCTCTCGACATGCTGCCTCGATTCCGGTGGCGCTGGGAACGGAAAGATTTGAATGGTGGCCACCCTCTCATCTCAAAGCTCGCTGAAAGGGTTCTCAATGTTGACCTTCATTCCGTCAGCCCTCCCAAAGACCCTGTCTTACTCTCTGAACCTGACTGGGAGACCGAGACCGTCATTGTAGGCTCTCCGTCAGTGTCTCCACGCCAGGCACACTTGCAACAACAACAGAAGACGCCTACCTTGGCTCACCCACAGTACCAGTCCGAAGCGAACATGAGTGGGACTGCGGTTTACGGGTCGCGGACGGCTTCTCAGAGTACCACGCCAGTAAAAAGCGTCGGTGCGCAGATTTCGCCCGGGGTCATTGGGGATAAGCTCGCCGAGATTCCGACGGGGTTGTTCTACCCTTTCTACCCTGAGAGTCAGATGGGTCCCATAACCAATTCGCAGGCATCTGGGGCGAACGATGACGGGAACGGGAGCAAGGAAAATAACGAAGACTATACCCAGCTGTTGGCAGCCGCTGCCGCCCAACCTAACGGGTCGAACGGGACCTATGGTTATCAGCCATCGCAAGACTCTTACATGCTGGAAGAAATCGTGCCAGCAAGTGTCTTAGCCAATGGCCATACGGGTGCGATCTGGATGAACGTCGTGAGTGCTTCGCAGGCATTCTCTCGTCTTCGCTGATGCACCGGTGTGCGGTAACTCTTTCTCGTATTTTGTAGAATCAGAGGAGTATACACTATTGACGGAGACTGTGTCTTTACTCCTTTTCGAGTTTTCTTGGTTTTGCCTTTTACTCGCTACTTTCGGTTCGAGTCTCCTTTTCTTCGAACAGTCCCTGTACAATACGTTCTGCAACTGGCTCTTTGCTCTTCCTTATTTCTCTTTATACATCACCAACCTCGACCACTTTCCCATGTCGACGTCTTTCGTGTGCTATCTCTGCTTTCCTCATCGTTCTGTTCTTCGAATCAACTCGCAGTCCATAGCTTATGATCCGTTTAACGAGACTGCTTGCTTAATCACGTAGCCTGAAACATTTATTAGGAAGTCATTCGAGCCAAACAATACAGTATCACATGCAAGCGCGGGAAACATTGCGTGAAATATACACCGTGAAACGTAGAGCTAAAACCACACGTCTATGGTGTCCTTGATGATATGAATGAAATACACACGGTCAGAGGATAAACAGGTTACAAGGCAGCGGGCCAATCAACAAACGAATGTCTGTCATCCAACGGGGACACACGGAATACCACATTTCTATCCCAAAATGCGTTCCATCTTGTCCAGAACCATGTCGATGCCCCTGATGAGCAGTACGACGTGCTTGGGTAACAGCGCCGCCTTGTCGCTCTCTCTGTTCCTGCCGTCTGTCGTGCTCGTCTGTCCGCCAACTCCGGCGACGTCCTCTTGAGCGTCCTGAATCGCTTTTTCTAGTGTGACTGGGAGATAGAGGGTGATGCGGGTGAGTTGGATGGTCAGACGGGAGCGGCTTGTAATGTCGAGGTAGGGCAGTTGACGGAAGGCGTATTGAATCTCGAGGACGCGAACGAGTTCAGAGTGCAGTGCAAGGATGCAGGCGCGACACGCTGGTAGATCGGTTGTGGTCAGTGCAAAGGGACGTTCAGAACGGAAGAAGGGGGAGTGGGGGGACATACTGAGGACGCGACCGCGTATGTTTTCGAGGACGGACAGCACCGAGTGGATGCCGTCGTCACCGAGTTTGAGGGATGGGTTGAGGTCGCTGATGGCTTCTGAGGGGGGGAAGGCGAATATACGGAACGTCAGGCCATCAGGGGGGGATGCATTGACGCAGAGCGGTGCGGCAGTTGCACTCACGAAGTAACGTGCGTATCATTTCGAGGTTACCATCCAGAAAGTCGCTGACGATACTGAGGAGCACGCCTTTGAGGGTTTCGTCTGCGTATCCGCAGGGAGGTGAACGTAGGAAGTCGGGTTGGTCGCCGTTCGGGCTGGCGTCGTACGTTCGTTTGAGAGAGGGTTGTGAGAGCACGCTATAAGCTATGGAGACTCTTTGGAATGCATGCGTCGCGTTTGGGTTTCCGGGGCACTTGCTAAGCATGCGTTGAGGGATGAATAAAAAGGAGAGAGAGAAGGGGAGACAAACTCTGGATGGCATGCTTTGCTACGCGAGAGATAGGCCCGTCTGAGGGTCAGTCTGTCGATGACTGGCGAACGGGAGACGCCAAGGATGTGGTAGAGGTCGTTGGTGGAGAGGACCTCACATATCTCCTGTGCACGAATGTTCTCCTGACTCTGTCCAGGGGATGGTCTGGAGGGATCCGGTGACCGAGACTGCGGCAGCCAGTCTATGCAGTCTCGGCGGATGGTCAGTGCGCGCTCGCTATCCATTGCCGAGCCGGCGGCGAAGAGGGGTAAGCGCCAGTACGAGAACGCTGTACGAGAAAACCCAGTGAGAGAACATGAGAAACTGAGAAAGGATGGCTTGCGTACCTGGACCGAGAAGGTAGGAAAACATCGTGGAGACTCATCGGAGGGGGAAAAGTCTCGGTGGATCCAGGTAGTATTAGAAATGTGATATGTCGCTTTCCTTATCTTATCACAAACATGCCCCTAGTAACTTACTAAATCTGTTTATCGAGCGTTCCACCTCACCTCGCTCCCCCATCACCGTTAGGCGGACAGCGTAACCCTGAGCGGGTTCCTCGTCCTTGCCACACGGCGTCAGCTCATACCGTCCAAAAGCCCAATTCAGGATGTAGACACCGCTTTCAAGGCGCACGAATCCTTTGATTCTCCACACCGTCTCTTTCGAAACCTGCTCAAGCGCATCCCGGAGTACTCTTTCCTCGATGACGCTCTCTCCGTCCCCATGCACTACGGCGTCGAGTACATGGTTGTCATTACAAGCCCCGTTGTGGCAGAGATGATCCGTAACTCGTGATGTTCCGGAACACTTGGAAATCGTGATAGTCTGGACCTCATCGTGGTGGATCTCTCCCCCAAAATTGCTCGTCTCACGGTCCGAGTTTCGAAAGAGTTTGGTATCGACCCCAAAAAGTAGATTGGGGTCCACACCGTCGCGCCCATTACATCTAATTTTCGGTGTCAAGTCATTCAGGGTATTGAGGTGATCGAGTACGAGGTCGAGTGCTCTGTCATCGACGTGCTCCCACTTATTCTACCAAACCTCGAAAGGTCATCGAATCCGCATCGTTGACGGAGGCACTCACAATGAGTATGATGTCCGAATAGCTCGCTTGCATCTTGGCTGTGGGTGATGTATCTTCATAGCCGGAAAAATTCTCTGCGTCTATGACGGTAACGATTGCGTCTAGTTTAATGTCGTCGTTTGTTTCGCGCTCTAGTTCACGGATCTGGAACGCAAGGGTGGCAGGGAAAGCAGAACCACTGATACGGATCAACGAGGGCGAACGAACTATTGATTCAAATAACGTTACCTGCACTCTATGATGATGCGGTCCGGACGAAATTTGTCTAGGATAGACACGAGGGTAATCCAAAATTCTTTCTCGTCAATGACATGGACCCCTACCTCTAATCTCTAAGAGGGCATTCTTCATTTGACCCACAAGGACACAGCACCTGCCAAATTAATGTTTGAGTGCAATGCAATCGCAGGATCACACCACGCACAAGCAACCATTGAGTATTTCGCTGACGGCTGCCAGACTAGACTGCTTCGCAAGCTGGCTGTCAACTGCTCACGATGATGAGGGGGATCCTGTTGGCGGGGGCAGTGGTAGGAATCCCACCTTCGATGTCTCCAAACTCGTTCTTGAGTAGTACGGCCTTGTAGTCTTTGGGAAGTTTGGGGAGCAGAGAGAGAATGATGGATGTTTTTCCCGCTCCTAGAAACCCGGTGAAAACAGTGATGGGTATCTGGGGTATCTGAGTCTGGTCCAACATGATCTAGTTGGATTCGATCAGTTATTTCCGCTGGATGTGCCAGCTGGGAGGTAGTGTGGATGCCGCCTTCCCCATTAGGATTCCGTACCACATACTCCCTCATAACCCATAGCATTTCTGGTTTCTCAATACTCCTGGGCTTCTCCCGAGGGGTATGCGTTAGGAGGGAGTTGACTGTATGCAACTTGGGACCAGCACCGACACGAGTCCCCTGGACCTACGGCGGTGCTAGAACGAACTCTACGCCTTTTTACGTGCTCTCTGTTCATTTATCCTATTCGGCTTTCATTCGAATCGCTATGACTTTCGCGCTCGCCCCTTCGTCATCCGCTCCCTCTGGAACTCGTTATGTCGTCTTCCGGTGCTACGGTTCGTATCAATTGCCGCTGTGGAATTGCTGGAGGTCCCCAAATGCTCTAAAGTCTTGACTTTTTTTTCGGCATGATAATGCCGCCGGCTTACGACCCCTTGCAACTGCCTCATAAGGAATGCTAGCCCTGATGTGGGCATTACAAAGTTCCAATGCAACCTAATTCGCTCCACTTTGCGTTAGCAGGCATTACAAGGTGTAGGAGCGACAAAAATTAACTCGTACCCTACAGTGCTCGGAATCAAAGCGGAACCAGACTGTGTTAGGCTCAAACTCTGGTTAGGACCTGGGGTACGATCTTTTGATTACGTATTACAAGTCCTTGGCATCCCCGAATTACGTTAGCCATATTTAGCAGCAAGTCTTAATTACTGTTCGAACGTCTGGTTGAACTTGCAGCCATGTCGAGCCGCGCTACCAAGCACCCGACGCTGACCACTGTAAACCGGAAGGTCGCCCCTCTCTTCATCGACGCGTCTCATGTCGCTGCCGTCCATACATTCTTTGCGTTCTCGGCGTTTACTTCCGCCCTCCTTCTTGGCTGTGCACTCCACTACAAAAAAATCGTCAAAAATGGCATTGCAGGATATCCAGAGGAATGGTTCCCTTCCGTTTCTGCGACGTAAGTGGATTTTTAGTTCTGGACACGCTTCCTTTCCTTCATGTCATGTCATTCTCCAGTATTGGAGACTGGTATCCAGAGCGCAATGTCTTCCAGATCCTCATTGCAATAACGAGCGGTCCCCGGTTTGCTCTCGTATTTATGCAATACTTCATTAATCGCACGTCTCGTTCCGCCTTGCCGCTCTGGATCTTCTTTGTTGGTATTGTACGCACACTCGCTTGTGGAGGCTGGGTGTATGTCACGTCAAATGATGACCACGATGCTCATGATGTGCTCATGATATTGTATATTGTATGCAATGCGCCGTGGATGCTGGGTGGCATCATGAATACCCCTCCCAACCACGTACAAGTAAGGAAGAGACGGTTCGTGTTACTGTTCTTCTCCTGTTAACACATTCCAATCCTACATTCACAGGCAACTCGTCGCTGGAACGTAGGTGCTCTCGCAAATTAGTGTGGAGTGTCGCTCATATTCAACCTAGCTTCTTTGCATTAATCATCCCTCTGGTGTACTTTTTCATCCAACACAAGGTACACAGAATACCTGGAGGTAGGGCCCGCATTTCTGTCACTAGGCTAAATACTTATTCTCTCTTAGCGTACACACGATATGCTTTTTTCGAATGGGGACTCATTTTCTTGGACGTGCTCTATGACTCAATCTCTGGTGCTGATTTCAAGCTTTGTAACTTGCAGGTAGGATACTTTAAATCGTATGTTTCTTGCCTGCTTACCTTGTACTCGTAGATTGCTATTGGAGTGTCACTGGATTCCGGTATCGAGCACAAAAACATGTACAATCAACTGCACCACCTTGCCTAGTCACAATCTAACATTTCCGTATGAATAGACCCTTGCCTCCGGCCCATGGCAATAAATTGAAGTCTGTTGACGACAACACGCCCGAGCCGAATGACAAAATTTCGACAACTGCCTCCAATGTCAAAACTCAACCAGCACTTGCATCGAATGAACACAAGTCTGGCACCCGAGAAGGCGGCGTCGTTTTCAGAGGCGGGAGACTGTTGACCCCCCTGATGAAACCCGCGTTGAGATCTTGGTTGGGCTTTGCGGCTGACGTTTACTTGTGTAAGTAGCGGCAAATAATCTCTGATCGCGATAAGATTCTGAATTCAGATTCCACGCTGTCAATTTCTGAACCCAATTAGCATACCTGTTTTGGTCCATCGTAACCTCTCTGCTTACGACCTTGTTTTACTTCTCTGTCTGGGAACTCGGTCTGTCTGGCGCAGAGGCAGCGTTATTCACTTATCTTACCCCAGCTTTGCTTGGGATACCACCTCTTCGCAACTGGGCATTGACGAAATGGGGTAGAGTGACACTTAGAGTACTTTCCCTGATCGGGCTGGCGGCGTACAGGATTGATGACCCCTTGGAGCGCCTTTGGGCGGTCATTGGAGCCAACATAGCCGTTCTTCTGAGCCAGATGGCCGATTGGACCACAGGAGATGGTGCATACCAGGGATTCCGTACGTTTTCTTGCTGCCATGGCAAGAAGGACATACGATGTTCAAATTGATGTCTAGTTTTGGGTGTAGGATTGGTACTGTCGTCTCTTTCCAAGCATGCCAATCACTCGAACAATCCAGGTATGAAGACTAACGGGCTTCTCAAGTCAAGTGCGTTAATCTTTGGTCGTAGTCTGGCCAATGTTGAACGAAGAGACTGGTGGTTACAACAAGACCGGAATGGTGATTGCTGTCTGTGCTATTCTTGAACTAGCCACGCGTCCATCTAGCCCTCCTATCAAGGAAGAAAAGTCGGGTAAACAGAAGCATCCGCCGAACAATGCAAAGGACGTTCCACGAAACTGGATAGCTTCGTCCATCGCACTTGGGTCGCTGTTTTTCACGTTGCACTGCATGTTCACCGACTCTAGCACTATCATCGCTTGGTCATGGACCGGATACCAGGACAGACAGCCCAGAGGGCCACTGCCACATTTACATGGGTCCATCACTTTACTCGCGCAATCTCTTGGTCTAATTATCCCTGCCGTCCTCCCGACTTCAGCATCTACGGCATTACTCAGCCATCCTTTGTGGTCTGCTTACGGCTGTGCCAGTGCATATGTGATGTACCGTTTCCGGGATTGGACGGGTTTTCTAGGTGGATTGAACTTTGCAATCTTTTGCATGTCAATCCTTCCTTCGGTTTTGTCGCAGTCTTCCGCGTGGCAAGGTGACAAAGTGGGCAGGAGGCACTTTGTGACATTTTTGGTCGCCATTGTACTCTATCTCGCAAATGTGTGGACTGTTGCATATGCCTTTGTTCCTGGGGGCTCCTACCTACGGGAGAGGACTGACCTGTACGTATGATTTGCGTTGTTTCGTCTGGTGCTCAGCACAGCTCTCTAGAGTCCTTGCCGCGCAATTGGCTGCCATCTCTCTTGCATCCTGGCCATTTGGAGCATCTACCAGGCCCAATTCTATGCTCCGCATCCCGTCTTCAACACGTACTCGAATTCCTGTGATTCTGTGTCTTTTATCCCTTTCTTCTGTTCTAGTCACGCTACTTCATTGGCCGGTCGTGGGTCCAATACCTTACAAGCCAGGGGCAAGGATATTTAATGCTGGCATCTGGACCATTCATTTCGGGATCGACAACGTAGGACATGACAGTCAGCGTCGGGTACGAGATGTGATCAGGTGTGTTCCTAGTTTTGTTTCTTCAGAATCCGTCAATATGTAATGACTGTGATTTGGATGTTGACAGGGATTTGAAACTCGATGTCATCGGCTTGTTGGAGACGGATCTCCATGTGAGTGCTGATGTTGTTGTTTCATAAATGATACTGAAATAGCTGCGGATTTAGCGGACTGTGTATGGGAATCGCGACCTGTGAGTTGCCAAGTTAATCAGCTGAACGGATTGCGAAGGTGACACACCGATCAGGACTCGGGTTGTTGCTGAAGAGTTGGGTTATGTGAGTTCGACACTTTCTTCGGCAATCAGTATCTAATACCTTCTTTAGTATGTTGATCTAGGTCCAGGTCCCAACTTGCACACATGGGGAGCAGCCTTATTGTCCAAGGCAGGTAGCGTACTGGACAAAATGACAGGAAGTCTGACCGAGATGTTCTCAGTTCCCGATCATACATTCTCGTCACCATCTGCTTCCGTCACCTCATGGTGAGCTTGCTCCTGCCATCGAAGCTATTCTAGATGTATACGGGACCGAGATCACGGTCGTTGTCTCGCACAATGGTCAAGGTATATCTATGTCACGTAAAATCCACGTTTAGTCGATGGCCTCACCCCTCGTGTCTCCAGAGGAAGATCCCTTGGATCGGGAGTTACAAAGCAAAGAGTTGGCACGCATCATGGCCGCATCATACCCTCGACCGGTGGTGTTCTTGGGATACGTTGTCACCAAGCCTCTAGCACCCAGACGTATGTATTTTTCTTCTTACTAGTCTTCGACTGGAGGCTGAGACGTGACGAAGCTGCCCCATATGACATCCTCGTGAATGATGGGCTTGTATATGATATTGATCCAAATGATTGGGACAGGTGGTACGTCAGATTCCTTGCTCACGGAGGATTGCGTGCAAATGCATCTATCATAGGTGCGAGTATGTCCTATACCGAGGATTGTATCGCACTGTCTATGCGAGGGTATCCCGTGGCATCGTCACCGACACGGAGCTTCAGATCGGACAATTTGTCCTCCCCAGGCACGGCTATGTCCTTACTAATCAAACAGAGGGTTCGCGTCTCCTTCGTTCATATAAGGAGGATCTTCCAGAACATCATGTATGTCTTCTTTGCTTCGTATCTTATACCCCACTTACCGCTCGACAGTGGTTCCCACTGGAATACTATGGCAATGAGCACGAAGGGGGCGTAAATGGGCACTATTACCACGTATTTAACACCGTGCGTATTCATACCATCCACCTGCTCAACACGGATTGAACACACCTCTCTAGCCATTATATTATCGACTTCCGGAAGACGCTGTGCTATAGACTTGTCTTCTTGTCATACGACAATCGGTGTCATTGTTGTACTTTTGTGCTGCTTCCATCGGTTACCTCTTGCTCTTGCTCTTCGCTACTTTCGTCATCCACAGTATCATCCTGACTCTCCTCGCTATCGTGTGCACTATCTTCTTCCCCCAAATCCTCCTCGCTCTCTTCTTCGGGACTGCTTTCAGAATCAGAACTTTTCTTATCACTACCACTTGCATAAAATTTATCCAAATCCCTCTGGCTTTCCTTGGCTTCGCGTACTGGCGTGGAACTGCCTGTAGGCGTGAGTACGATAGGCGTGACACCCGCTGATCCCAGCGTCTTTGCTGCTGTTGAACCTGCTGAGCTGATCGCTTGAAGGGGTGGCGCTACAGGAAGGACGTCATCTTCGCTCTGTCGGAGCAAAGGATCGATTCCTCCTTCCAGCCATTCTGGAAGGAAGCTATCGCCAAGTGTAGCCTTGCCTGTAACAATGGAAAGGGAGCCGATCGGTATATGGTGAAGACCTGGCCACAAAACGTTGGAATCGTGTCATGTCAAGACCACCCAAAAGCGACGTACCAAACGTGTCCTCACTCTCTTCGATGATGCCAGCCTTGCCGTCGAACAGAACCTTGATGACTTGTTCTCGCCGAAGTATGACGCCACTGTGTTCTTCCTTCTCTCCCCCGTTCATCGTCGGTGATATACCAACGAGAAGCGAATTGAGCATACGCGTCCGGTCTCGGACATCGTAGTCGAGGTCATATCTACCAAGAGACAACACGTAGCCACAGAGTAGACCCAGTCTCTGGTCCGTAGGGCACAAAAGAAAGAGTTTGGCAGCAAGGGTCAGAGCTTGAAGCTTGACGAGAGATCCCTGGTAGAATTCATGAGTACTGACAGGTGGCGGGGACAGTGTGAATACCTCTGTGTTGAAAGACTTGGAAATCTTTCGCAAGACGTCCGGCGCCCAATCGGCGACACCTTCTATTACGGTGCTTGCACCTGGCGCTGGGCTGTATTGGCCCACCAGCCAGAGAACACAGGCACGCGCTTGGGGGTGGTTAATGTCGTCTATTCGTCGGGAAAGATGAGAGATTATCGAAAGTGGTGACGACACAGGCGCAGAAGAGTCAACAAGAAGCTGATTCTGGATGAGAGCCTTCAAGACTAGGACGGCGCTGCTGACAACAATATCTGACATCTGTTTGGTAGAGGGCAGGATGCGACGTATCGATGACATACCATGTCTGCTCTTGATCATAGTCATAAGGGCTGAAAGACACTGTGGCGTACATGACGGAATGACTCGCGCACATCGACCAACGGCGCGAACCGCATCTCCTACGACAGTATCATCCACATCGTCAGCGCAATCCTAGAAAACATATGGGAAACTGAATTAGATGGTAATTGTGGTAGTGTTTTGGATTTGGAACATACGATAAACTCGCGAAGGAGTGCTTGGTGGTTATCCACGTCGCAGAGGTTCAGCATTACTTTGATCTTGTCTCTTTTCGCCTGTGAAGGATCATCTGTGCGCACTAAAAATCGTTGGTATTGCATCGAGAAAAGTTGCTGACGAGCGATGATGAGTTCTGTCTCGACATCAAATATGAATACTCACTGGTTGTGCACGCGTGATAATCAATAAATACGCAAGCACCACGCGTTCAACTTCTCGTGATACGTGCATAATGCGAAGCAAGGGGTTCACGACTTTGCTGGTAGATGATGGGGGACCCGCATAGTAGAAGACGCGCACAACAGCAAGCACTACCTAAGGTCAAGTCAACCTGGTGTGTGGCAGTGGGGATAAATGGGACGCGTACCGCCGGGTTCTTGGACTGGAAAAGAGGCTCCGACGATACAAGGAGGAGCTGAAGGTCAGCATCAACTTCTTCCTCCATGGATTCGCCATGTTGCGAGACGGTTGGTTTAGGCAGCATCGCGCGTGCATATCTGAGTAGAAGGTTGAGGAGATAGACTTGTCCCCACTCATCCACATCTATGAGAATTCTACAAAGACGTCTATATTGCTGGTGCAAGAGATCTAGTCGGGTGGGGCAGACGGACTCGAAAGCAACGACTGCGCTGCCTATTGAAAGGGGGGATCGGTCGCGGAGAAGCGTGGTTATGACGGATATCAAAGCAGGTTGTTGTCCAGCATCTAATCTGAAACATGTTCACTGATGGTTCAGAGAGACATAGGGACACAATGCATACTGGAAGGCCTTTGGTATTGCAAGAGCGGCTGCCTTACGAACATATGGACTGAGATCTGCTGCACATTTCTTGATCGCAAGAACTACCAGACCGCATATCATTGGAACCTTGATGCCGCTCAGGACACGTAGCGCCATGGCGCGAATGAGTGGACTAGAGTCGGCAAGGTCCTTTTGGAAAGTGTTGATTGAGAGCAGGGCGAGATCGGGCTCGTGCTCCGCATAGCGCAACAGGTAGATATAAACAAGCTTCCTGATCTCGAGGTTCTGTGAGGCAACGTTCTTGACGACTTGGGGGAAGTAGTTTGAAACATTACGGCCTTTGGAGATGAGCTATTGCACGGTCCGCTGTTGGTCTGGACGGAATTCTTCTGGGAGTGTACTCACGGCTATGAGACGCTTCATGGCGTCGAGCTTCTCCCTGTCGCTGTTAGAGTCGAGCTGTTTCCCGATGTTCTTCACCTTGTCATCTGGCATATCAAAGATGGATGCTCCACCGCGTGTTATGGAGAGATCACGGGTGTGTTCGCTGAAGGTTTCTTGGATGCGCATCCCAAGTCTCGCTGCATTTTCAGTGAAAGCATTGAGGTTGACGTTGTCCATCGTGGGTCGAGCCTAGGACAGGATAAGCCGGGATACGCGCAAAGTGGTCGAGCTACGAGTTCGTGGTGAAGTTGTGGGATTCATGGACTCCAGCCAAGTCGCAGGAAGAGTTGCCATATGCATCAGAGTGGACATTGGGACAAAGAGCAGGTCAACTCTCTACTTTGTTGGTAACAACATTTTCTACAACAAGAGTAATGAATCTATCAAGGCTCCAAGGAAGCAGGGAATGTCCCGTTCTCTCTTTGCTCATCGAATCTGGCTATCTGCGGAACACTCAGTGGTGGAATGTTAACACAAACGCTTGCACCATACCCATTCATCTACAAAAGAAATCAGACAACCTAACATCACACAAGAACCATAGCACTTACTTGGACAAAGAGAGTTATACGCCCTCTTGAACTGTTTGCACGGTGCATAATCTTCCCCCTTGGCAGTGACGCACTTGAAATAATCTGTGTAGTTTTGGAAGCTGTGCCAGCTCATGAGCACACGGACCCGCGTGTACCGCAAGACTCAATCGTACCAGTGCCTCGTCTGGTTGGTGTTGGGGAAACGAGCTGCCATGAACGTTAGGCAGAGTGATTTCAACTGGGGGTTCTACCCACCGTCAAAGCCCGCAGTCTGGAGGACGTATTTGCTGAAAAAAATGAGTTTCCAGCCACTTGTATGGAGGGCGAACCAGTCACCTGGACAGGTCGGTGCTCTCAGACATTTTGGTTGCTTGTAGGCGTTGGTGTGATTGCAAGTGAAGGTCAACTCGGATTATGACGGATTCCTTGTCGGATTATATAAGCCCGGCTCTGAACCCGCCAATTGGCTATCGTCCTAAGAACTCTACCCCCAGAACTCACAATACCGATTTTCATGGACGCTCTCAAGGCTGAAATCGCGCTTAAACGCAAATCCGTGGAGACTAACCTCAGCTCCCGGCCAACGAAGTACATGCGACGAGGAGACATCGAGAGGATGAAGCAGGAGGAGCAGAAGGCTAACCAAGAGCAAGCAGACGTCGTGCAGGACGAAGTGCAAAACAAGTCTGAAGCCACTATTCCCGAGCAGGGACAGCCAGATGCAAATGTGAGTATACTCCCTTGCATCGTACTAGCATTATTTACATGCGAATGGAAAGCAGAGGCCACCCCGGTCGACCCCGCCCATACTTGCTGTTGAATCCCGAGATTCAAGCTCACCTATCCCCGAATCATCCTTCAATATCTCGAGTGAGGAGACTATACGCAGGCTTCGTGCCAAAGGACAACCTATACGGCTCTTTGCCGAGTCCGACAGAGACCGGAGGTTGCGCCTACGCGCGCTAGAGCTGATCGAGGAAAAAGGGGACGACCGTCAAAGTGGCCAGAACGATTTCAAAAAGGCGTTGGAAGACGTTGAAAATGTGGAGCGAGAACTCAGGAATAAGAGCAAAGGGAAGAAGAAAGGTGACTCTGAAGAGCCGAGCACAGGCGTTCTGGACCTGGACTTGATCAAAACCGACCCAGACAGGCTATATCCGCTTATCTACTATGCGTTGAAGCGCACTCTCAAAGAATGGGAGGAAGCCATGGACGAAAGACCAGGTCGGACAAAAAAAAATTTCTTTGATTCCTCAAACTCACCCCCTTTAGAACATGTCAAACGGACTACGCAAGGAAAGCTAGCAGCCGCAACTCAAGTTCAGTCTGCTCAATACCTCAAACCGCTCTTCAAGACTCTACGTTCAAGAGTGCGTCAGATGCCTGCGAACGAGTTTCGCTTCGATACTCAACGGATAATAGTCATTACCTTCAGACGTGCTGATTCGCATAGCGGAGATTGTCCATTACATGCAGAAACGCCAATACCAGAAGGCCAATGATGGATATCTCAGATTGTCCATAGGCAATGCGCCGTGGCCAATAGGTGTGACTATGGTTGGGTATGTTTCCCTCTCAACTCACTGCGAGTCTGCCTCATCCCTCTCGCAGTATTCACGAACGCTCAGCGCGAGAGAAGATATCTACCGATCAAGTGGCGCATGTACTGAATGACGAAGTGAGCCGGAAGTATATTCAGAGCCTGAAACGGTACCCTAGTCCTTACTACTTCTAAACAGTGATTAATGGTCCTGCAGGCTTTTGACGTTTTCGCAAACAAAGTACCCACCCGAAGACGTCTCACAGTTGATGGGATAGATTGACAATCACCGAATAGCAGTGTATATTGACCACCTGATCGTGGTATGTCTTTTCTAGTACCAAGTCCAGTGTGTCACTTCTTGCCTTTCTGGCTCTTTCTAATATGTGACGTTTTATCATCCGGATCAGCAAGTGCATGTCCTGTTTCCCGGATATGACTAAACAGTTTAGTTCGACTGTCGAAAGGTTCTTTGCAGACATTGCAAACCTAACCAGCGATGAGGACGTGGCCTGTAACAAACAAAGTAACTGACCTGCTGTGTTGTTGTATTCCCCTCAGCATTTGCTGCCTGTGCCTTTCGTGCCTCTCGTAACTTCCGCTTTTCTCTCTTCGACAATTCTCGCGGAGCTGATGCGTCCCCCGGAGGCTGCATATCCAATCCTTCCTCTTGGCCAACTTGAAGTTGTCCTCTATTTTTTGGCGATTCTTCCGAATTGAACTTGTCTTCCAGAACGTCGGTAGTCTCAGATTGGCGCACGGAAGCAGTGTCCGAATCGTCGCCTTGGGCCTGTCCAGGTGGTGTTGGCGGGGGAGGAGAAGCCGTGTCTCCGTCGACATCATTGTCCCGACCTTCGCGAGATAGACCAAATTCCTCATTTTCCCTCATCATCTGTCTCTTCAGCCTCTCTAACTCTTTCATGTGCTTCTTGCTCCGCTCGTGACTGTCCCAGGCAGCTTCACTCTTGAATGACTTTCCACACGCTACACACACCCACATTTCTGGATCTTCTCCTTCTGCAGCTGCCCATTCGAGGTCGTCGTGCTGGTGATCTTTGGTAACTTTTTGCCATTCTTGCTCAGCATAGGAAATATTATTAGTTTGTGCTCTCTGGGACGTGGACTTGGGACCCGATGATGCCAAGGAACCATTGGCCTTCGTTTGATTGAGTCGTGATTGGTGAGCAAGGTGGCTCTTGTAACGAGGGTCACGTTTTCGGACGAACATTGCTAGGGACTGGCGCATCCAAGGTTAGGGCTGATCCGCGCATACGGAAGTGGCTGGGACGAATACACACCCTTACGGTTTCGTTATATTCCTTTTGTGCATCATCCCGTGCTTTCTTATTTTCTTTCTCCATTAGTCTACAAACGAATCAGTTGTAGCCCCCGAATTATCACATGACCGGAAAGACAGACCTTCGTATTCTACGATCAGGCGCGTCTAGTGTATTGTAGTGATCCATCCACGTGAATTCTTTCATTGTAGAAAAGTTCAACCATGCATTGTAGAAATTCTTGACAGCCTCGGACGGTGTCGCTGGAGACGTCCAAGTCCACGTCGAGTACCCGAATTGCGGGTATTCGATATCGGCTAGCATATTCTCCTCTTGTGCAAGCCTGGTGAACAGATTACGATAAAGGGTGAAAAATCCCTGAAAGACGAAACGAAAAGACAAAAGGATGTTTGTGAAAAAAAATATCGGTAACATAAAGGCAATACATACATCTGGGCTGTCGTCGAATCCAGACCATATAGTGGCATCGAAGAACCGAGACAGGTGGCCGACTGTCAATCCGCGATCGCGAGCACGCGGAGGTGGAGCGCCCCTTCGGACGTCCTCGAATACAGCTTCCGCATCTGGCGCTGGTGCTAGCGATGCTTTGTGTGAGTCATACCAAGCCCGTTCCTACTTGCACCCATGACATCAGACTTTTGCCGCGAACGCATACATGGGTAACATTTGACATACCTGTTCGTCACTCAGAATCTGATCACCAAAAGATCCGTGAGCGCACGATTCGATGTCGCTAACGTCATGGTCATATGTTTGGACCAACCCACCTCGTATGCTTGCTGAATCTGCGCGAAGCGTTGCGTGGATCCTTCGATGTCATCCTTGTTTTTATCGGGGTGATGGATGAGAGCGAGTTTCCTGAATGCTTTCTGCAACGAACGATGCTGAGAAGAGTGTAAAAAGGATTTTGATGTGACGGAGACGTGCCTTGATCTCGTCGGCCGTCGCAGACTCTTCGACGCCAAGGAGTTCATAGTAATCGGGTATAGAGGCGTCCTGGGCCTCGCTGTTCCTCGCGGTGGACTCACGAGCGCCCATATTTATAACGCAAAGTTACTCGATGGGATGGACTCTTGGAATAGTTGAACGAATGTCCCTCCAGCAAGCTCCCACTGAGAGTAATGGTTCCAAAAAGGGAAGTAGGTTCAGTGACACCAACATTTTCAAAAGTGTACTAGACTTTGCTCACTCCTTCCCACTCGACTGCGGTACTTCGAATATATATTCAAATCATGTCCGACTTTTTCAGATCATCTTCCAGTAATACCAAGCCGGGCATGTCCTTGCTCTCCTTCCGAACTGCGGATATGCTAATGGGTCCTCAGACCAGGCCGCTCAAAGGGACGCCGTCTTGAACGCTATTCGTGCTGAAATAAACCTTGCCACGGCGCAAGAACTCATTTCGGTACGCATACCCGTGATGTATCGAGCCGTACGTAGTAATCTCACAGCCGTGTTGCTCAGAAAACGTCCGAGAAGTGTTTTGCAAAATGTGTTACGAAGCCGGGAACGTCATTAACGAGTTCGGAAGAGGTAGTTTCTGGCGTGTCTTTCAAGTACTTGGGAATCATGTCTCACTGAATTGTCTGTTGCAGACGTGCTTGTCGCGATGCATGGATCGCTACTTGGAGGCATGTGAGTATTATCTATTTGAGGTTGCTCCCGAATTTGACCGGTGACTCATGTCCCATTAACTTGTAGTCAACATCGTGAGTCGGACACTTACAAGCAGAGCCAACCAACATGGGAGGGAAAGTGCATTATAGTCATGAATCATACTTTGGTTCAGTTCATGTTGTCGACCTCCGATGCTTCACACTTCAATAGAAGACACCCGCATTTGTCGAACATCCTTGTAGCCACAACTAATCCGATATTTATTGTTGAACAAATTCAAAAGGTTGAACAATATATGGGGTAAGTATGCTGCGATGGATATTATTTAATAGAGAGTTGTTAAACGTGTGTATGCTAGCTGGCGATGCGAGTTGATATGCCCGGTTACAACGAACTGAGATGCAATGGATAGTGTGTGGAGAATGGGGCAAGTGCGAATATGTACTGTGGAAGTTGCAACGTTTAATGTCCGGACGTCCATGCTCCGGCTGGATAGTAGATATTATTGTTGTAATAGGGTGTTGGGAGAGTTAGTATCCGACATAGACATGCCAGGCATACCCGAAGCGAAAGGTATTGCTGGGTCGTAAGGGCTAACTGTGCGAGTGCTGGGGGCTGACCGAGCTGGATAGAACGGGGTGGTCAATAGTGGTGGGGATGGCGTTCCAAATGGCGTGTGTACATCACTCCCGAGTGGTTGAAGATTGTCAGGAAAGGAGAGTACCCTGTTACCGTTCTCGTAGGGAACTGAGTGAACTGAACCAGCAGAATACGGTCGTTGATGTAAACCGTGGGGGGGAAAAGATCGAGAATTTCCGCGACCGGCAGAATGTAAGGAGTGAGAGATATGGTGCTGCAGAACGGGTGCTGAATGGTTCGAATATGAAATCAGTGGATTGACCCCAATGGTGGGGTGCTGAGGGTATTGGGAATACATGGGAGGATCAGGATCGGGAATCATGCCAGAGGGGGATCGTTCGACAGAATGATGCAGAGACTTGTCGTGTGGAGAGAGCTGTTGACTAGGGGCAGGCGAGGAAAAAGATCGTTCACGAGTGAGATTCAGGTGGTCCGGTTGATGAAGATCCGCATTATCCTGTGGATGATGATAGTGATGCCCAGTGTCAGCAAAGGCGACCAGAGGGGGCGGTTGGATCTCTAAGGCAGGTGGAGACGGTTCTTGGGAGTGGTAGCCTAGCGAATGAAGCCGAATGTCTGATCCGGACATATGTACACTTATGTGACGGAGTACATGAGCGAGTTGAACAGCAGATCCTACGAGATTGTGTTTCAAGACCTTGGTAGCTTGCTGGTCTTCGGTCCAATCTGCACATTTCCTCCAATGGCGGGACTGTTCGGCACCTGGGCTAGGATTGGACGGCGGTGATTCCAGGTAAAACGTTGGTGGTTGAGAGAGATAAAATGAGGCGAGACCAGATCCTGGGGTGGCATTTGTGAATTCAGTATTGACGATGATATCGAAAGGGATCTCCATTTTAAAGCCATGCCCCGAGGATTGGATGAACCAAGTGAGGCAACGTTTGGTGTCAGATAGATACGCGACAAGGTCATGCTTGCCAGGGATGCTCGCGATTCGGCGCCAAGCGCCAATGGAAAGGTCGGTACAAGGGATGATGGTGACGGCTGACAACCAACTCGAATCGTTATCAAATGTTTTAAGATGGATATTCATCACTCACGCTCGTCTTCATGCAAAAGGTTGTGTAACTCTGCTTCGAACCCAGTGACCAACTGAGGCGGCGTATCCGGTGGCGTTTCTGCATTGCTACCTCGACCCTTTTTACCATCTTGCAGTTTAGCTTTGGCCCGCCTGCGACAGACTAAGTTGAGAACCAGAGAGAGAAGTGGGGACCGACCGATTCTGGAACCAAATTTGTGTCTGGCGTTCCTGCATTCCGAGCATCTCACTAATCTCCTTTCTGCGAGCAGCAGTTGGGCTTCGGTCCATGGAAAAAAAGCGTTCTAGATGGACGAGCTGTTCTGGTGTGACGCGCGAACGTTTCCGCTTTTCTTTTTCGGCCTTGCCGTTGGCTGCCCGCAGGCGTTGGGGACCGGATGCGGGTTCTTCCATGAGTCGGTGGAGTTGGTGCAGGCAAGACGGCGGTACCTACCGCTCGAGGGTGCCGCGTTACAGAGCACAGACATATGTGGCCTGCCGATACGGTGCTTGACCTGACGCCGCTGACATGGAACGAAAAGGGTTAACGTGGTGGGTTTCCGAGACCGCATAGCAACTCCCGGAAGAGGACCTGGCGGAGTACATAAATGTCATGAGGTACGAACGTAATGTGACTGCCGCTGTACACTCAGTCCGGATACCTCGGAGCAATTCTGCTCAATCCTGACCGAAAAACAGAGACCCATTTCAACCAACCAGTCGAGTCGAGGACACCCAGAGAATAGGTTAGTATTGGATACGTAGACCAGTACAGGAATTGCTGACAACTCGCGAATGTCGTTCCTGACGTGGCACTTTTTTTTTTTTTTTTTTGACGTGCTGCCGAACATGATGCGAGATCCCATCGATGGTGTGGTCGTTCAGAAAGCATCCGATGTGAGTACAAGCGCACCTGACACGAACGAAACTTTGAACACATCCTGGTAGCATCGTACCCGGATCCAGCACCAATAGTCCAATAAAATACTGATATACTTACGCTGGTGGCAGCGGATCAACAAGACGGTAACTGGTACTTACACACCCCACCTAGCGCAGGGATCGAACTTGAGGCTGCGGATCCGAACCGAGGAATACGATGAAAACAAAACGAAGGAAATATATCTCACCCAACCGCATCTAGTATCGCGGTCGTTTGGCATCCCTGTCGTCATACCCACCAGGGCCTTCTCGTTTGAGATCGCCCCTGTAACCTCCTCCTCCAGCACCATAACCACCACCAGGCGGTCCATAACCTTGACTCGGAGGACCATAGCCGCCCGGTCCACTAGACCCTCCACCTGTAGGACCATATCCATTAGCATGACCATCACCAAATCCACCTCCCTGATAGCCAATGCCTCCACCACGTCCACCCCTAACTAAGGTCAGTTGATGTCCAAAGAACAACATAAACGTCCGTTACCTGTATCCGTCATCGCGACCGCCACGGAATCCGCCGCCGCCACCACCTCGAAACCCTCCACGATCGCCGAAACCACCTCCCCTGAAACCACCACCTCTGCCGCCACGAAAACCGCTGCTGCGATCTCCAAACCCGCGTCCTCCAAATCCGCCCCTGCCACCCCTGCTGCTGCTACTGCTGCTGGCAACAACGGGTGCAGCCTCGACAACGGGTTTGGGCCTCCCGCCTAGACCACCACCTAGTCGTCGCGGCTTCCACCCTCGGACCGTTCGTCCACGTTCGACATCGACCAGGATACGCTTGCCCATTATATGGAGTCCATCAGACTCTTTGTAAGCGGCTAAAGGGGCGTGAGCATAGATATTCCGAACCACAATGTGCAAGAGCGTACCCTTCATATCCCTCTCACGCTCGTACACGATAAACGCATAGCCCCTACCGCGGTTTTTCTTGTCTCGTACAATCCTTACCCGTTCAATAGTGCCAAAGGTCTCAAACTCGCGTCGTAAATCGTTCTCGGTCGCACTTTTGTGCTGCGTGGAAGAGATTAGAAGAGAACGACATTGATTTGGGATACACTTACTAGGCGGGAGATGAAAAGTGTCTTGTATGGATCTCCAACAGCTTCTGGATCGTCTGCCGGCTTGACTAGAGCAACGCACGAGTGAGAAAACATACTGTCACCAAAGGGAGCACAAACATGTTTCTTTTGCAATTTTAAACTCTTCGGTTTTTTTCTTCTTGCGTTCCTCCCGTCTGATTTGACGTTTGGTCTCTTCTGCAAGTGTAAAAGTAGGTTCTTCGCCTTCTTCCATCGTATCGGCTTCACCGCTCAACATTGTTGCGGTTGACTGTTCCTTGAGTTGCACAAGAATGTCTGCTACTCCAGAGACATCTTTGCGGCGCACGCGGTCAATGTCTCTCCCTACTGGACGCTTATAGGGGAGTAGTGGACGAGGCGCGAAAAGTTTGAGAAGGTTTGGAGGTAACAAATGGGTACCGGGCATAGTGCCAGCTCAGACTGTCGGTTGGCAGAAACAGAAGAACCCAGTGACTTGGTCGGGAGGGTCTCGGGTGAATTGTTCAAACTCCGACTCTCATACACAGCGTTGCGCTGCTCGTCGTCGAGTACCGTACGTCCGGCACAGTCCTCGCATCTGTCAATCGCTGATTGTTTGTAGGCTGAAATGAGGACTTTACTTAGTCGCTCATCACTTTTTCGTCGTCTCGTCCCAACCCGATCGTTTCACCACAGCGTCCGCCAGCAAACATGTCCGACCCCGCCCGTTCGAAAGGATTTTGCCTCTTATTTCTTTCACAACGATAATTGGGGCACTCGACATGTTACCCGTTTGGAGAGCAGACCGATAGAGCCTCTGCCCACTTTCCGAGAGACTGCCGTCCTTACACCCAAACGCCTCCTGAGCACCTATGCCCAGCTCGCCAAGACGCGACTTACCGTGCTGGTCGTGCTTACGGCCACGTCAGGTGTCGCACTTTCTCCGATGCCAACAACTCTGCCAATATTATTGTCCACCGCTCTTGGTACGGCGTTGTGTTCAGCGTCAGCAAATACGCTGAATCAACTGCAAGAAGTACCCTACGATGCCCAAATGGTTCGCACTCGCCAGCGTCCACTAGTGCGGCGCACAATCAGCCCCCTACACGCAACCTGTTTCGCTATCGCGACTGGCATTGCTGGCCCTGTACTCTTGTGGACCATGACGACCCCCTTGACGGCCGCTATTGGAGCGGCAAACATATGTCTGTATGCGGGTCTATACACTTATTTGAAGCGCAAGAGCATTTTGAACACGTGGGTTGGTGCGGTAGTCGGTGGCCTACCTCCTTTGATGGGTTGGACAGCGGGTGGTGGAAAACTGCTCCCGACGTTAGACTACCCTGTCAAATTCTTCCTTCCACCATTCCTCGCAGATGCTCCACCCGACGTGTCCATGATTGACAACCCCCTCGGCGCTTTTGCGCTGTTCATGCTGCTCTACAGCTGGCAATTTCCTCACTTCAACTCCTTGTCGCATCTCTTACGAGCATCTTACGCCCAGGCAGGATATAAAATGCTGTCCGTCCTCTCTCCTCAAAAAAACGCCCTGGTCGGCCTGCGCCACACGTTACTTCTGGTACCGATATGTTCGATACTTTTCCCCCTCTCCGGCCTCACAACATGGACGTTTGCTCTGACCTCGCTCCTGCCTCATTGCCTCTGGGTTAGGTCTGCTGTGGCCTTTTGGCGTTCGTGTGGGGAGAAACAAGCGCGATCATTGTTTCACGCCAGCTTGTGGTACCTGCCACTTATGCTTGCGTTGATGATGGTGCACAAGCAGGGGGTGGATTGGACCGACTGGGGAGTAGGTAAGGGGGTTGGTGGCATCTCGGAGGGTAGAGGTGAAGGCAGCCAATAATAAGCCTGCATAATAGATTACACAGATTACCCTCTACCGAGGACTTGTGTCTGCCATTCAAATTTTTATGAGGGTCAAAGTAAATGTTCTGTCTCTGCTCAATGCAAGACTTGGACCATTAATCCTGCTGCTGATGCAAGCCTGGCTTCGAACTTGAAGGAAACCCTCTTGGTATATGCTACGCTCGATAAGTTGTCTAGTATAATTTTCGGAAAGCGTACATTACTGTCATGCGTCACTGAATAACTTAAATAAGATACAAATATGACAGCACTTGACGACTGCTTCCTACAGCGCTAGGAAATGAGGTCATTGAATCATAGAGATCATTAGGGAAAATGCTCACAAGCAGAATATCCAGATAGAAGTTCTTCCAAGTGCGAGACGAGTACCGGTGCCCACGCTGAAGTAGTCCCTCTCAAGCCACTCCTACGTTTGACTTTGCAGACCGAGATGCTTCTCGTTTCTTCCGCAAGGCCGCTAACCTGTTTTTCATAACAGTAACCTTCATATCTGCTTCTTCCTGTGCCTGCTCCTCGTCCAATAGCCGGTCCATGATCAGCTCTCGTTCCTCCTGATCTTTTCGCCGCCTCTCGCCCTCATCTGCCCTGGCCACAGGCGTGGCATCTGCGTCATCATGTGTAGGGAAACCCTCGGCTGGGTCTGAGACGAGCTCAGGC
Organism: Boletus insuetus; assembly: GCA_038093095.1. NCBI lineage: Eukaryota > Fungi > Basidiomycota > Agaricomycetes > Boletales > Boletaceae > Boletus > Boletus insuetus. Next base: position 6,851 of record JBBPRQ010000063.1, on the reverse strand, counting down.
TCTGCAAAAGTCGTAGCGCGGTCGTAGGTAGCGGCTGCATCGGGAGGATTAATGACGGATTGTTGGAATTGTATCCACTCTTGGTCAAGTACAGAACCGCCACCTCCGCTCGTCGGTTTGGCGGTGGCCGCCGTCGCACCCGTCTCCTCTTCGTCGTCCGAGTCGTTGAGCGAAGAAAGTGGCGCTCGTGACGGGTCAGAGAAGAAATCCAAAGGCAAGCCAGACGTCGATGGCTGGGGTGCAGGGGTAATTCTCGACTTTTTGGCGGTACTTGCAGTCGTGTCAATGTCTTCGTCCATATCGTCCTCGAGCATTTTTCGCTTGAGACGTTTGGCTTCCTCTTCCAGCTCCAGCTCCAGCTCTTTTTGCCTCCTCTCCTCTTCCCTGATATGGGCTACATTTGTGCGGTGCGCTTTGCTTCCTAGATGACCGTCCCATACAGACGGGTGTTTGATGTTTGTCTCGCAAACGATGCAGCGTAGTTGACCGCTAGACGTGTAGGATGCCAAGGGATGGTCGATCCGTATTTCTTGTCGTTTTGCCTTGAGGAGTGATCGAACATCCGACATACTGTAGTGGCGGGATGTGAGAATTTGGCTACCAAGCTCCGAGTCAAGCTCAACTCAAGTCCACGTCCACATGCACCGCGCACTTCATATAGAAGAGATTATTCTCAATATCTTTGGCCAATGCTATTCCGCAAGCTCGATAAACAGGCAGCGTGCCCCGCGAGCTACCGCTGATCTGGCTGCTCTGGTCAGAACATGTCGCACATTCAAAGAGCCAGCATTGGACGTACTTTGGACAGAGTTGGTCAACCTGTCTCCTCTCGCACGATGTCTTCCTGAAGCTTCGCACCGAATATACCCGGGATACACGGTAGGATGGTTTTTGGTTTTCATCGTATCATCCTCGTTACTGACGTCACATCAAGTGGTATTCGTTCAGCAGGCCACTAAAGCCAACTGAGTGGGCCACTCTTCGAAACTACACGCGCCGCGTTCGATGTGTGCTAGACTTTACGAGAGGGCTCAATTGGGACTCTGTTAAAACGCTCTTCAACCCCCCTACCCCTGAACCAATGTTCCCAAACCTCCGCGTCTTGCGCTGGGAGTTCATACGAGAAACGTTCCCTTTAATGCACCACCTCGCGGTCCCATCGCTGACTTCCCTCGAGATCAATTTTGTGTTCGGAGATGTTCCCCCATTTCACAGTTTCCCCCAGTCACTCGGTGACCTGTGCCCGAATATAAGGAGGTTCCGGATACGTATGCGTCGTCCCCAGGTCGGCTCCGACGAAGCCATCTCCAGCTTGATAAGCCACTGGACGAACTTACAGGTTGTATATTGTCCATATATCAGCTTGGACAGCGACTCCCTCTCACATCTCGCCCGCACACCTCTCCTGAGCGGTCTGTCATTCGCGTTAAGCGCTGCGGTAGCGGACCACATCATCTCTTCTGACACCATACTACTCTTCTCAAAACTGCGCGATTTGGAGATATATTCGCAATCGTTAGAACCCATATCGAAGCTCCTCACTCATACCCGGTTGCCGACAGTCGAGTCTCACACTGTTTACATCGACAGTTGCCCCCCCAAGCACGTCCTGCGAGCATATTTAATCGCAGTCCAGAAAAGTTGTTCCAGCCACTCTCTTGTCTGCCTGAAACTGCTTCAAGCGCGGTCCCCAAGTTCCACCAACCACGGTTTGGAGCGGTACCACCTTACCATTGATGACATCCGACCTTGCATGGCCTTCGACCAGCTCCGTCGTATGGACATCAATATCGCGTCCGCCGTGGACTTGACGGACAATGATATCCTCGAGTTGGCGTCCGCATCCCCCCATTTGGAATACCTCCTCATAAACGAGGAGTGGGGTTGGAAAACAAGAGCGGGTATCACGCCAGATGGCCTGCTCCAGCTCCTCCAGAGACTCAAGTCGCTGCATCACTTTTGTCTCGCTGTCGACACATGGGGCTACACGAAGGTCTCCCCGGCTCTCGAGTCGGCTCGTATGGTTGGATTCATCCCGCGAATGCCCTTGTCCGTGAACGTGGCTGACTCGGTCATTCACCCCGAGTCTGTCGGCGCACTAGCGGATTTCTTTGGGGGGATCATGCAACAGCATGTCGATTCTTCCTCTTGGTATTGGAGCACCTCTGCGATGGCGGACCGTTTGGATTCGGAGATTTCGAGAAAGCTGTGGGAAGATGTATTTGTAAAAGCCCAAGAGAAGGCCCGGACCCACGCTCAGAGTTCGCCGACGATCTCCCAGACGTCGAACGATGAACGAACGCGAGGAGACCGGAAATCATGATCATGTGTCGAAGAAGACAGAATATGGTGCCGTGTTTTGTATTTTTGACTTGATCTATGTTTCGGTCGCTGATATGTATCCATCTCCCTCGTCCTGTGCAGGTGTGTATCTTCTGGTTTGGCTGTTGGTTGTAACGCCCTGCTTTCGTCCGCACACAAGTATAGCCCTAACGCATTGCACTCTCAACGTCACGTGTAGTACTAGTTCGATGTCTTCAAGTTGTACCATGTATCATGCATAGGCCAGCCATGTTAACGCCGCCACCAAGCTGAGTCTTCCCCGCACCCACGTGTAATACCCTACGAGATAAGTCAACCAAATTGATGCAAGGGGTCAACCCTTGACCGTTGGTGACGCCGCAAGGCACGCTAGAATGAAACAAGGTGAACGGGAACATACCACTTTTCGTACCACATTATTGTCATTCCACAGAGCGCCGTTGAGATCAGGATCTAACATTAGGACGAACTTTCCGTATGACTGATCAAGATTCCGATATTCCTCCTATTGATTCTTCAACGGACACTATGACTTCGAGTTCTGAGTCCTCTCCCCCTCACCCACCAACGATTGAAGAAGCCTTCCAGAAGCTTTTTGTGGTTATCGACTCCATGGCCAACACACAAGTTTCTTTCATACACAATCAGGGCTCGTTGATGAACCGGCTCTTCAATGCCCCTAATCCACTCGCCTCTGGCTCTCCGTCTTCCTCCGCCCCGAAGGTCAAGCTGGCGCTGCTGGATAGCTTTGACGGTGATCCGAACAAGTTCGAAACCTTCTTCCGAACAGTGAAGGCCCACTTCGAGGTCCCGGGCTCGCCGTACATGACTGTCCCAGCCAAAATAGTCTTTACTTTGTCACATACGAAGTCCGGTACGGCCGCGACCTGGGCTGACAACGTTGTTCGGGCTGGACTAGGGAGGTTTTGGACCTGGCAAGCGTTTGAAGACGAGTTGGTGAATGAGTTTCGTAACCCGTTCCTGGAAGAAGATTCGAGACGCCAAATGGAATCATTCCAACAAGCAGATCTGTCGGCCCATGAATATTTCATCAAGTGCGATAACTGGAAGATGAACGGACGGGTTGACGATCGCCTTGCCTGCGACTACGTACGCGCGAATCTGCGTCACTCTCTCGCGCGTTCCATCATTACCGCGGGACAATACGCTTCCTATGACGAGTGGAAAAGGCGGGCAGTTGCTCTAGATCACGATCTACGCAAGTTCGAAGAAGCGAGGAACAGCAAACGGGGACAATCGTCCACTGGAGGAATAGGTGAGAAAGGACAATGTTAGATCCTGATCTCAACGGCGCTCTGTGGAATGACAATAATAATTCGAGGGCCTTGCTAGAAAGATGCGACAAAGAACGAGGAGGACGAACTTGAGCAGAACCAGGGCCTTAATGGGATTTGCTCATATACGAGCGAGCGATCATGATGACGTAGCGATGACGACTCAACTCAACCTCACAACCTATCCATATCACGACACGTTGCGGCAATTAGATAAAGAACTCGGAGTCATCGAGGTCCTTTTCCACGTCGCGCGTTTCGAGCAACGCTGATAATACGAAAGGTTTTGCTATGTGGGACGGTGTGGGCGTGACAAAGGTTCGAAGAAGGATATAGTGACAACGACGGCAGAGGTCCGTGCGTTGAGTGCCAGGAGGACAAGCCTCGCAGCGCCGAGACGCGTCGCCATCACACAAAACTTTGGACCAGGGTTCCTTGAACCTGAAGGTTAGGAGGGTGGAAAGGCCAGAAACGGCAGAACACCGTCTGGCCCCGGTCGGGTGAGACACGTAGCAAAAAGCATAGTGGCCATCCATACCGGGGGGCAAACGTATGAAGCGGCCAGCGCTAATGTTAGTGGAAAGCTTCAGGTAGAAACTCTGCATGTTAGCGCAGTTTGGACATCTCACTTACGTTCATCCATGCAACATATCGTCGAGGTCATGGCATTGACTATAGTTACATGTTTTCTAATGCGGCTGAACGGCGTCTCTGTTTCACAACTTAGTTAGGTATCCCGTACAACTTCTTCACACGTGCCACCAATGCTTTGTCTCCTGTGTTCTGGGGGTGGAAATGTAAGGCTGCGTAAGGGAAATCACCCGTGTACTGTACCTTGCTCAAGTCATCGCTGATTTTGACGCAATCTTCGTCGTCAACTTTCGCAAGTTTGATTACAATATTGAGAGCTCTACTTTTCTCTGTATAGCGACTGCTCTTCGTCTTGAAGTCATTCGTAAGGTTTGTTCCAATTCCAAAAGAACCTGGAATATGACATGACAACCAGTGGATAAGCTTAACCATAATTTACTCACATCCAAAGCCGATGTCATCGCAATGCTCCTTCAGTTGAAGTACCTTGTCCAAGTTCAGAGCGTCGGAATAGATGATGGCCTTCGTACGGATATCGATTCCGATGCTGTCATACATTGCCTTGGCTGCTGGTGCAAATTCAAAGGGGTTGCCAGAGTCTTGTCTGAGACCTGACCACTTTTCGGCGCGGGCTGGATCCTTAGCCAGTTCCTTTTTTTCGGTTCGCTGAGGCCAGGACAACAGGTTGAGAAAAGGAGACATACCTGGAAAAAGACTCTCGTAGAAAACGTGTCGGTGAGCGCGACGAAGGAGCCGGTTGGGTAGGTTTCCTCCCAAAGTGCCAAGGCATTTATATTTGCACCTTCATAACCCTTCAGTGCTGCAACCTGTATAAATTGTAACCCCCTTTCGTGAGTGATACGCCACACAGTGCTCACCCCCATGAACCATTCACTATCACGTCTGTAAGCAAGATAGGTGATCAAACGAACAAGGGACGTACTGCGCGATGGTCCCCACCACACGGATACCGTATTTCATTGCGAAGTATGGCTGTGTGGATGAAAAACGAGTTTCTAAACGACAGCGACAAAGGAGTTGATGATGGTACGGACATTACTTGTTCCAAAAAAGACACCTGGCCCCGAGGATCTGTCGGCTTCTTGTTTCAGGGTTGCAACGACGATGTCCTGGGTATAAAATGACCGCCTTCTCCGAGTCCCGAACTCGCTAAAGATACATCCTGCTTGCAACCACGCCTGTGCCTTTGCAGACGCAAACTCTGTGGGCCATGTTCAACTGGTGAACATGAACAGAGAGCATTGAGGCCAACCTTTCTGCCCTTCATAGCTCCAGTCAGTTGCGCCCACTCGGAAGTAGAGCTCGCTTAAACAAGCCATTACGGGGACTTCCCAGAGTATGGTCTCCCTCCATAAACCACTGGCTTCAATCTCGACTCTGCCTTCTTCTCCGTCTTCAGAGACCGGATTGAACCTGATCGATATTTGCGCGGGATTAAACCGAAATTCCGAGAGGTACTCGAGATATTCTTCGGGAAAATAGGGGCATGTATTCGTCAACCAGTTCTTTTCCTCAGTTGTCAGACGCAGATCCCCAAATCCTGTCAGTTATTGATAACCGTCAGAGCGAGCGATATGGGGTCGGAACGTACGTTGGATGGACTTGTGAAGCAGATCTATGCATCTACGAGGGAATAATACATCAGGGTCTCGGTGGGTGAATCTATAAAGCGCTCGTGTCCCTGGGAAGTGATGCCCGATGGCATGCTGCATGGTAAACTGCGTGCCCCTTGTGTATTACTGGCGAGTGTCTGAATAATAAGGATGAAACATTACCTTGTACAGGTCGGTGTCCAGGAGAGACTGGGGAGTGTATGCTAATTCTTCAAAGCTATTTTCCTCCATGACGTTTTGCACGAGAGATGGAAGCGCAGTTTGCAGGAGATACTGCGACTCTCGGAGCCAGTGCAACATCCGACTGTACTCTAGTACTACGGGCTTTTGCGGGCTTTTGCGGGGCACGATACAGTACACTTGCTCATAATGCATATGCTACTAATGCATAAATCTCATTTTGCATGAACTTATCAGTGTAGCCACAGTGGCTTGCGGGGAGAATGGCAAATATTTGCATAATGCATAACGAATAGTGCCAGCACCCGAATTATGTAGTATGAGATGGTGCATGTGGTGTGGCGCACTGGAGCCGAACCGAGTTTCTGCACCGGAGTCTGGCCGGATGTCTTTCTGGCGGGCCATCTCAGGCACGAACTTCTCATCTAACGCATGCTGATCCACATGCCCGGAGTATCCTCCGTGATTTCGCTACCAACGACAACATCTCCCTTCCACTGGCGGAAACTCAACTCCAACAGCTCCTTGGTGATTCATATATCGACGAGTATTGGCGTGCAGCCCTTACAGCTGTCATGAACGTGGAAGGTGACACTGTGAAGGCATTAGCGGCAGTTGAAAAACTCGCAGTGGCAGCGATTCATCGGACTGGCCTTACCATCGGAATTCCAGCGTTTGACCGATTGCCACAGCTCGCAGCCACCGAGGAAGACCTTTTGGACTCTATGAAGACTTTGAAGGATCGAAACCGTATCTTTGGCACATTGATGACCGCCGACGAGATTCTTGCAGCTAGGGAAGAAGACGAAATTGGCGAGCAGAGGTATCA
>JBBPRQ010000062.1:0-82001 GCA_038093095.1 Boletus insuetus | reverse complement strand
CCATGTCCAATGGCGACCAAAGATATTCAAATGAATCTGGACCGTGCGATGGAGATGATCGATGATCCTGGGACAGGTGTGATTGCAAGCACCCATTACTCCGGCCCACAAACAAACCGACAACCTACCCTTACCTGCTGTCGATAGTCTACATAGCCTTCTTCAGACGTCGGCAGTCATGACATCTGGCAGCACCTCATGCACATGCCGCACATGCTACATGCAGTACTGCCACTCACCATCTGTTCCGTCGGAAAATAACGTTCTGCGCGTGTGGTTCCTCCGGACAAACCGCAGAAGACGCTTCGACAAGATGGTTACTGTGCCTTCGCCCGCATGGGAATGGCCTGTAACGATAGGACGTGCACGAGAATGGGATGACTAAAAGTCTATAGCACTTGCGCACTCACTGGCTGTTCAGGCCTCCAACCGTTTACCCCGCGTGCTTGCCTGCTCCGGCAAACAGTAGCCCAAGGCCGTGCGACCTTTTTGGTTCAAAACGCCGTCCGAGCCTAGTTTCCAAGCGTCAAATTAATCCTAATCCAGAGTGTCAAGCACACAGGAGTAACCCCGATCATCGGATGGCGGAGGTTGCACAAGGGCCCAGCTTTTTCTGAAAGCGTAACGAGGATACGGGGCATCGTGGTATAGTCGTCAAGGGAAAACGCATCAAACGTGTCCCTTTCGAGTTATCACCGCCCTTCCCAGGCGGGCGAGGCCGGAGAGGGGAGCGGCCACTTCGCCGACTAACTCTACTAGTAAGCTGCAATCACCATGGAGAGGGCTAGAAAAAAAAGAGCGTCGGCTATCCCGAACGGAAATTTTGGGTCAACACCCATCAGGTGTCTCTAGCCACTTGAAATCGTGTAAACTGAGGTTTTGGTTTCGAGACCTAGATAATGAGCGAATAGAGGCCTCACCGACCGACTGCAAGGTAAACGTACGCTCGCAAAGCATCAGCTCCGTGACTCGCATTGCCATAAATTAGACACCAATCCCCGATTTTAACACTACTGATGGACTTGCATGGAAGTGCTTACCTTGGATCTGCCACAAGCGTCCAAGATCAGCTTAAGCGTCACACCTTTTTGTTATCACACTCGGCGATGACGAACAAAGTTGGAATGGGGTGGGAGTGCATACACGAAGATGCCGCCTTTGGGACGTCAATCTAACAATATATCCTTCTCTGGGGGGGCATTCCTGCACCAAAAAAGCGCCTGTAGTCACCAACGTTCCTAGCAAATTCCACGAGAGGAATGATAAACCGATAGAGGCTGGTCGTAGGAAATAGACTGGGCCGTGCGAGGGAAATTCAAGAGCAGAATTAGTTACGCTAGTCCTCAAACAACGTACAGATCAACGACATCCGTATCTGATTGGCCGATACACAGTGTGCAAATATGTCCCCCTTTGATGAGAAACTCAGTATGGAACTACGGGTCACCTAGACATCGAATGGTGGGCTTGTTGAAGTGGGTTTGATATGTCTGCGTTCGAGCGGAGCTGGTCGTGGTTGGGGCGGAGAAAGGGAAATCATGTGGCAGAGCAAAGAAGCGGGCGGGATGTCAGAGACGATATTTATGGCGCATATTCCAGTGAGAAGCGCGCGCGACATAAGGATGTCGACGTCGCTGCCAGCGATGACCAGGTGGGTAGATAGACGCGCACGGTCCACCCCCAAAAACGCGGCTTAAGGTTTGTTCGCACGTGCAACCTTCCTCACTCGCGCCGTAACCACTGCACCCAGTCCCTCCCGTGCACGCGGACCCAACAACTGTTTCCACATAATTTTTCAGAGATACAGTCACTGCCGAATACAAGAGAGCTTACTCAAACTAAAGCCGGGAGGGCGGAAACCAGTAAGTTCTGAGCGGCGACGGATCGGAAAACAAGCAATTTCGAGCGGAGTGAGTTATCCTCCTACTTATCCCCCTGTACCCCGTACTATATCTACGGCTGCCTGACCCATGTCTCGTCATGCTCTTCTTCCACCATGCTGGCCTTGTTGGCACCATGTCGTTCGACCCACAGTCCCGCGCCTATCCGCTTACGCAAATAGAAGATAATCTGCTCAGCACCGGTCTCTTTTCTTATTCCCAACCACAATGGCCAACGATCATCCCAAGAATACTGGTCCAGTCGCTCAAGAACATCCTTATCCACCAGCCATACCCCCGTATGCTCAGCCACTTGGTGCCGCCTACCCTCCTCCTGGATACCCGATATATTACGCCCAACCTCCTGACTCGAGTCACGGCGAAAACACAAGCGGTGCACCTCCAGGACCACAGTACATGATTCCTTTTACAGCGGGGCCTGGAATGATGTATCCTTATCCACCTCCTCCCCCTGGACAAGGTGCGCAATATTTTTTCAACAACGAGCACTCCTTACGTCAGAAAAAAATAGGCTTTCCGCAGTATCAACAATCTACGCCGGTTGCTGTAAATGGACAACGTCCTAAGCGTAAGCAGGTCAAGATGGCGGTCAGTTGCTGACTCTGATCGTGTATCTCATGTTTTTGACGGTTTGACTTGACGAGTAGTGTACCAATTGTGCCAACGCGTGTAAGCGCTGTGACGAAGGCCGTCCGTGTGAGCGCTGCATCAAGTATGGTATCCAAGATACCTGTGTGGATGGCATTCGCAAAGAACGTCAGAAAGGCATCAAGCGTGGCCCTTACAAGCGCAAGAATAACAGGACTACTGGCACCAACACGGAAACGTCTTTTGTCGGTACGTAAACGTGATCTTGGCACAACCACGCTTATCTGGACGAGTGCCACTAGCAGAAAATGGCGATTCTGACTGGCAAGCCACCAGCGAAGCTCCGCAGAACCCCGGTGGTGGCCAACAACCACCTCCGCCCATTCAGGCACTGCCCCACTACCCGCCGCCTCCGGAAGGGTTTTATCCTTATTTCTATCCGCCTCCGCCGGGCTTCATGCCACCTGGACACGAGGGTCAATCTTCTCCAGAAGGCGCGACGAATGGCACGAACCACCCTCCTCCCATGGTGCCATACTATCCACTGGCACCGCCGGGCTATTTCCCGCACTATGCGGTTGCTCCGGGCGCATTTCAACCGCCATCCAATGGGACACCGGTAACCACCATTGACCCCGCGGAGGCATCAAGGACTGCAGAAGCTGAAGGACAAGGCAATGGTATGGCTCCATCTGGCAAAAAGCGAGCGCGCGCAGGCAAGAGCGGCGAAGCAAAGCACAAGAAGCAAAAAGCCGCTGCGATTACCCAAGAGAGCCCGACCTCTGGCGGAACGGCTGGAGGGAGTGAACAAGCTTCCGAACTGGGAGCGAACAGCCCTGCCGAGCATGACGACTGAATGCCAGCAAACACGCCATCTGCCTTGTCTCGTCTCTCCGTTCCATGTTATGAAGTTCTTGCTTGTCATCTATGTTTCCCTGCCATTATTTCGCTGCTGTTTTTCTCTCGCTACTCGGTTTTGAATTGACGTTATTCCGTTTCCTCTATGAGATTGTAAAATCTCTGACACATCCGACCTTTCTTTGACCTTTAATATGGTCTCGACGAAGATGGAAAGTGTGATGGATTCCTTTGAGATCGTCTTATTGGTCAAACAACTGCGCGGGCTGGGGACGCAGACTATACCTCAATTGCAGTCGAGCTGACGTTGGAAATATTTTTGGTCGACTTTCTGGATCTTCTTTTCTTGCTTTCCGCATATGGCTGACCAGCGGGTTCTATGCTTCTTGCTATGTGTATCTTTCCGATTTTTTATGCAATGACTATGATTTCTTTGTTGATGCCTTCCTGTTCTGTGTTGTTGATGTGTGTAATTTGTAGCAGATTATATAAAACAATCTGATGTGAGAGTGTTGATTTAGGGCTACGGATTGTAAGTTGACGGAAAGCTCGAGATTATCATTTCATTGTCCTAGCTTGCGCGTAAACCCAAGGTCTTTGTGTAGTAGGAATGATGTCGTAACGTGTTGTTTGTTTCACAAGCTCTTGCCAAACACGTCGCTTAAATTTTGGCACCCGTCTTTTTAGGGAACTCGCTCTACCTCGTTCTTTCACCCCTTCAAAATACACACTGACGATGTCGGCCCTGCCTGCTCTCCGCCAGCTCACGTCTTCGTCTTGTCGGGTCGTTGCGCGTCCGGCGCTGCGCAGTGGGCGGACGCCGCTCACTGCACATGCTGTCCCCCGCATGGCACTCTCAGCATCGCGCACGTTCTCAATGTCCCCCACTCGTTTCTCAGCAGGTGCTTGTACGTGCTCGTGTATATCCTCGCTGTCTGAAAACTATACTTACACGCCAACGCACTGACACAGCGGACATTGTGTTTTCACAAAAGCTGACTGAGGAACTCAACTATGAAAAGGAAGCTGCTGCGACCGAGGAACCCGAGTTTTTGAAGGCGTTCAAGGAGCAGGGCGTGTGGACGGTGCGTTGTCTCGCTCTTTGTAGTTTTGCGCTCGTTGAGGTTGACGTTTGTAGATTGAGGACGTTGAGAGTAATGACGAGGTCACGATCACGCGCAAGTTTGGCAACGAAAAGTGGGTATACGGTTCCCTCATTTGGCGATGGGTATTGATATCCGAACGCCAGCATCCGTGTCATGTTCTCGATCGCAGACCTTCAAAATACGGAGGAAGAAACCGAGTTTGCTCAAGAGGGCGAAGAGAGCGAGGGAGATGAACATGGTCAATCATATCCCGTTCGCGTGTCGTTTTCGATCACCAAGGTGAGTTGTTTGGTCGTTTTTTTTGTGATCTCTTTCGTTGGCTGAGAGGCGGTCGGGAACAGGACAATGCCAAGGGATCGCTCAACGTTGACACGATGTGCCAAGAGGGCGCGTTCCTTGTGGACAATATCTCGTTTTACTCTGATGCCAAGCTCGGTACGGAACTGACCGCCGAGGCAGACTGGAAACGTCGTGGATTGTACATTGGTCCTCAGTTTGACACGCTGGACATTGCTGTTCAGGAAGAGTTTGAAAAGTGGTTGAACGAGCGGGGTGTGAACGAGGGCCTTGCCACGTTCATTCCGGAATATGCAGAGCACAAGGAGCAAAAGGTACGTCTGAGTGGCGTGCATTAATGGAGTGGTGGCTGATGTTGTATGTGCTGTGTAGGAGTATGTGAGGTGGCTGGAGAACCTCAAAAGCTTTGTTGATGCTTGAGCTGGAGTTTCTTGACGTTATTTCACATACACATGCACCTGAATAGTTTACACATACGCATTGACACGAATTGCATCACCGCTCACGCAAGATCGGAGAGAATGATTCAGCTTGGCTGAGTGATCGGCAAAACGACGGAATGACGGAGAACATTCTCAGGCATTCGCAGACTTGCCCGAAACAGCACCGATGGTGTGATCACTTCCAGTGCAACATCCTGTCAGTGGCCACGTCTGGGCCACACCAGTGCGATGCGCACATATATAATACTCAAACGAATGCGACCATGATTCAGACCAACACCCAGCGCACTCCGTGATCCAGATGTCCTGTCCCATTCCCCACTCCTACGTCTCCCCTTCCTCGCCGGGGCTATATGTCCCTGTGCATCGACGTGGACGCACACCTGGCTATGCCAGTTCATCTGAGTCCGGGACCCCCACATCTTCCCCTGCGTCCTCGCCTTCTTCGAGTGCACGTAGTCTCTCCCCACGTACGTGTCTCTATCTTTACGAACTCAGACATAGGCGTTGACGTCACCCTTAGTACGCACACCTACGCCAACGCCAACGCCGATGCCGGGCATATACACCTCTAACCAGCTACTCGCCCTCTCTCATTCCCCACTGATCGCCCAGTTGTCGGCCGCACACGTCGAGGCGCTGAGGGCGGTCGCACCCGAGGTTGTGCAGACGCGGAAACAGCGCAAGGCGTTGACGTGGCGGGCGCGTCAGGCGCCAGCGACTGTGACGCAGCACGCACATCGGCAAACACCGTCATGCGGATCTCATTCACAGTCACAGTCACAGTCAGAATCGGAAGAGGACAGGGCAGTTTCTTGGAGGATCCGGGTGTGATTTGTAACCTTTATCTTTGACGTACATCAATGCATCACGCCTACGCGATGTGGGGAATCTGAAGATACCCGTAGAGCACACGAACAAATTATAACCAACAATTTTACTTAATTTTATTTCATATCTCACCCAAATCTTACCGATGATATCGTCACGTGCACAGGCATAGAGTCAGATCCTCTTGTACCCGCACCTTGTGCACGTCGCCCGAATAAAGGGTGGTCTAGTTCGTTCTCCCTGCTTCGTCCCAGCCTCTTCCCGCCGTTGATCACGGCAAGCTTACACTCCGAGTCTGCACTCGATCACCACCCATCTGAAAAGCATACATGCCATGACGAGCAACAAGCAACTCTCAACCAAGCAGGGTGATGGTGTTAGCACGCATCCATCGCTCAAAATTAAACTTCCGGGCCGGATTCGTGCGAGTGGGGGGAAGAATGTGAGTTCTCGCTTTGGAGCAAATAGCAACTAATTGTCCCTTGAATCCTCCCAGAAACTGGCTTTAGACGTCACTGACGAGCACACAACGCATGTACGTGACCATTTTGCACGCATATATTCACCCTCTTGAACCCCCTTTGAAGCCCAAAGTCAACCATCGCTTAGACGATGTCTCGGAGCCTGACGCACGGCTTGTTGATGGTAATACGGTCACCAATCAACAAGGCCGAGTTGATCGAGGGACGTGGATCTACTTCTGTGTTTATCTTCCATTGATCCAACAACCATTCAGGTTCCTCTGTGCCTCTCAAGTTCATTCACTTCGAGTTCAAGGACCTCAAGCGAAAGAGGTGCAAAGATAGCACCGACGAGGACCTTTCCGGTAGTGAACTCAACCTGCCGCCATCAAAGAAGGTCAACCGAGATGCTACACTCAAAGCAAAGTACCAACCGAAGAGGACCAAGGAACAAACGCGCGCCTTCACTGTCTATCTCCAGGTTTGGTCGACGGGGACAACAGCTGTGCCAAAACGACCAGGCAGGGCTGCAAAAATGACGACGACGACCTCCGTTTCCAAAGGGCCGTTCAAGCTTGACACATCCTGCTCTTTTTCCATGTTACAACGCGAGGTTGCGAACACTCTTCCCTGCCGTGAGGCACTCTTACCCGTTTCACAATTTGAGTGGAAGTTCGACGACGAGCCTCGGGGAGCACCACGAAAGAGAATCGCTGACGATGTAGGCTTCGAGGCACTTGTTGAAGCCATCAAGAAGAAGGGAACGACGAAAAACGTCGTTGTCTGGCTACATTTACCAAAACCCACACAAGATGAAGATGTAAGTTTCGACCGTATGTTCCAATAAGTGCTAATATTTGTGCAACAGAATCAGGACACCGGGCGCTCTGACCATGTCGAGGATCCACTCGACTTTGATGGAGAGCGTGATGTTATCTCGACGAAAGAGTTGATCGTGGGTCCATCCACTCAATACATTAGTTACTAATCCCGAATGATCCAAGAGTGAGAAACGGCATGCCGCCATTATAGCGTTAGAGCAGGAGTACCCAGTGGGGAATACTCAACTATTTGGAGGTAAACGGGTTTGGCAGAACAAGACGACAGGGAGCTATTTTGAGCTTACCCCAATGTACATGAAAATCTGGGCGCACGCAATTGTAAGTCGTGTATTGTCTTTGTGGTCACTACCATTGAGGTCGTTCTCCAATTGAGGCGATTGGAAAGGCTGATCTATCAGCTCCACCGCCAATCTTTGATGAAGTCGACAGGATGAAGGCTCCTGCTCCTATGGCTGGTACTCAAGCTCATGTTGCTCCCCCGACTGCGGATGCACATTTTTTCCACGGTTATCCACAGCAGCCACCCCACTATCCATATTATCCTCCGCAGTACCCGCCATACATGTTTCTACCCGGCTATCCATATGCATATGTTCCGCCACCACCACCTCTGTCGGGACCTGGTGGTAACCATTATGCTACACTTGCGCCTTTTCCGGGCATGGCCGGGACAGCTCACTATGATACCCAATGATTTTTGCTCAGCGTACGGGATTCGCGAAAGCGACCAAGTCAAGCTCATGAAACCCGAGTATGTACCGACCAGGAGACCGACATGTCGAGCGACTTGACGAAAAAGGACTGGTGCGAGTGTGCATCCTTTACAAGGTTGGGTTGGAAGTCTTTTCTTGCTGCTCACCACGGTTCCCGTACTGCTGTCATTTGGAGCGCATCGTGCTAGGTTTCATTTTGTACTCATTCCATCGCATCCCTTCTGTAATTTTTTTTTCTTCTGTCGCATGCCACTGCATGAACTGTACTCATTCTCGCATCCGTGCTCAACAATGTAACATGTATGTTTGAACTCATTCTCTGCCTTTGTATTGATGCGGCTAGTAGCTTCGAGGAGTGAGCCGATCGGGTCAGCAACCCGATCATCGTGGTTGTTCTGCCGGATGTAAGCGCACAAGCTTTGTATCGTCAAGTCTTGATCAAAGAGGGGAAAAAACTTACGGTCACAGGTGCTGAAAGACGCTAAAATAGATCAAGATCTAAACAAGGAGGTGATAAAAGGAGTATGCAGCCTATGCATACGAGGCCTGGGTTAACGCTGATCGGAAGGTATACAAGTGTCGAACGTTCAAAGTCCAATAAACCGGCCCTCTCGACGAGACCTGCGTGAGCTCCGGGATCGTGATGAATGCAACTAAAGAACGGTGACCAAGCAGAATAGGAGGACAGGCTTTTTCCGACGTAAAACTGTTTGACGTGGGGATAACACACGGCGCATTGCAACTAACAACGTCACTGGCATGTTCAAAAATTAAGTAAGAGGTAAGTACAAGTAATGGACATCTGAAGCATGCGATACATAGCTCTCCAACTAAGCACCCACGAGCGCTCCCAACCAGCGAAACAGCTCCGACTGTCGCCACGCAACCAAGACCGCCAAGACCGCCATCAAGGTCACCCACGTTCGTTTTCTTGCGCTATTCACTGCGACGTCCTGTTTGCATCAGACTTTTTTTAATCAATAAGTTCCAACCCAGCAAGACGGACGGGATCGGAATGTACCTTGCTTTCGCCAGGCGGAGGCAGACGGCGCGGTGGCAGCCGAACGCCAAGAACGTTCTTGAGCCAGGATTCCTTCTTCAGCTAATCGGGTAAACTGTCATTTAGCACAACGCATGTCAAGATCAAAGCAGTGGACTCGCGTTATAAGGGGGGAACCTGCTCCCTAGGATAATGTCAATCCTGCATTTCCGAACACATGAGTCTAGTAATACGCTATCTGTGTTTTCATGCGTACCAGGAAGGAGAGTCGAGCGACGCCCTCAGGTGCGTGAACATATCAAAGGTAAACTTTCGCGTGTGGTAACCACCTAGAGTTTGAAACTCTCGAGTCGTGTCATCGGAAAGCCAATGGAGATACTCACTTCCACTTGGTCCAGTACCACCGAATGGGAGACCGTCAGCTATAAAAACGGTTTGGTCACATCAAACATGGGTACCGGGAAAACCTTCACCCACTTGCACAATGGATCAGCGTATCATTTGCGATAGCCGTGCCACTCCGTGTGTTGTCGAAAACTACGATATCCACAGTCAAGCATATAACGCGCCAAACCGATCAGACCACTTGCCCTTATTTTTGAAACTCGAATCTTGCGAGAAGACGTAGAGCGCGAGTGGATGGTCTCTGCACGAATTATCACCCAGATGTCAATACGGAACTGAACAAAACACACCTGTCGTTGATGAATTCGATGGCTTCGTCAACGTCTTTGACGGGTACTACAGGGAGGACGGGACCAAATAGCTCTCTACCATACTGTTAGTCCTTGATTGATTTCCGAAAGGTATAGACCTACTCGCTCATCAACGAGTCGTCGCCCTTCACCCCTTTGACAACAGTGGGTGCAACAAATAGCCTGGCCTCGTCTGTTTGACCACCAAACACAGTAGTTCCAGACGTCTTCTCCAGCAGACCCTTGACGCGGTTAAAGTGCATCTGGTTGATGATATGACTGAAGTCGGATGACGCAGCGGCACCTTCCGGATAGAACTCGTCGTGCCTGTAGAGGACGAACGGCTATCAGCGATGGGGGCTGGAGAAAATAACGCAGGGGACGAACGCCTCTTTCAATGCCTGGATAACAGTGTCCTGAGCATCCTCCTGAACGAGGATATAGTCTGGCGCGACGCAGGTCTGTCCTGCATTCACGCACTTGCCCCACATGATACGTTTCGCCGCGGTTTTGAGATCACATCTGGGGTCGATGACAACAGGAGACTTGCCACCGAGCTGCAAGACAATCACGATTCATCCAGAGACGCGCATATATCTAGACCTACCTCGAGGCTCACGGGTGACAGCGTCTTGGCAGCCGCAGCACACACGATCCTTGCAACTCGGCCGTTTCCAGTATACAAGACTATGACATGTCAGCTCCGACTCCCGGATCCCGACATGCCAAATATACGCACTGTGGTCCCAAGGCAATTCTAATAGCTACAGGTTTCTTGGTCAGCCAATCACATGTCTAGCATTCCGGTTAATGAGGTTACCTTGGTCGTCTCGGGGACAGCCCCGAACACGACACGCACGACGTCGGGATCCATGTACTTTGGAATCAGCTCTGCAATGAGACCGCTGGTGGCAGGTGACAGCTCAGACGGCTTGAGAATGAAACAGTTTCCAGCAGCGATAGCACCAATCTGGACACGACATGTACATCACCCAGCCGAAACACGGGACAGTGCGGCGTACCATCGGACCGAGTGCCAGCCAGACTGGATAGTTGAATGGACTGATGGAAAGAACGACGCCCTTGGACTCTTTTCGAATGACGGGGCGAAAGGCTGCAAAGTTGACGTTGAAAGGCGCTCTTTCTGTGCGCGCCCACTTGTCGACGCGGTCATAAGCAATCTTGCAGTCGCTGATGGTCGATTCGAGTTCGAGGCTGCGTTAGTCAGTCAATGATGGGGACCCTGTCCATCGGAGCATAGGGGAAAAAAGGACGCACAAAGCGACCTCGAGAGAAGGACGCCCGAGGTCTTGTGCAAACGCCGTCTTGAAACGGTCATAGTTGTCCTGGAGGAGATAGGCAAGTTGGAGGATTTGTGTCCTGCGTGCCTCGATGGACTTGAGCGTTCCAGCTCTAAAGCTCTTGCGGAGGTCGGCGTGGATCTAAAGTGGAAATGTGGTTGAACTCGATGCTGTTCTTGGATGGTTGGACGAAAAGGAAGACGCACCCGAGGTATTTCGTCGATGGGTGTGTACGCAAGTTGGGTGGACATGTCGAGGACAGGTTACGACAGCAAACTCGTCTGAGACAACGACTTATGAGTCCCACACGATGATCTCAATTGACGTGCCCGGGTGCAATTCCTTTTTTTTCGAGCTCCACGCCAATAGTCCATTGATCGGCTGGCTAGCTACCCGGCCGGAGAGTTGTAAATTTCTTCGAATAACCTTATCTCCCTTACTTTATCTCTGTTATACATAGAGCTGTTCGTTTCCATGTCACCCCTATGCATCAAAACAAAATGACAACGCTCGGCGCCTAACGCAAATAGCATTTGCGCTTAGGCTACAAAGAACGGTTGTATGCAGCCCGGCGGCCGAGGTATGTCACACGTATCTACCATGCCATCCAACCCTTTGACGTCCCCTCTGGCAGTCTACCAAGACCTCCTCCTCCGACGCCTACATGCATCCCACGGAGACCACCTCGACCAAAGGATGAACTGGGTGACGACATCCTCTGGTCCCCTCCAACGTCCCACCTACATCGTCCTATTCTATTGTGAGTCGTCACCGCGGGCACTCCTCATCTTTGACCTGATCGCAAACCAAAATTAAATAAAGTCGATGGCGCCGAGATGGCAAGAGGGTCCGGACCAACGCGGGATGCCGCCAAAGAGTCCGCCGCCGCGCGAGCCCTGACAAGACTCCCTCCGCCTCGCCCTCTTCACGAGAACGAGGAAGAGCGACGAGAACAACTGGCACTTGGACACTCGAATGCACCCCCGGGCCAGAACACGACTCAGAGTGGTGTCCCGCGCGCAGAAAGACGCACAGCAGCCGCAGCGGACGGCGTTAAAACCTCGGACCGGCCAAGCGCCTTGTTGGCGTCGCGGTGTCCACAGGTTCAGATCCGTCGTGGTACTCCGCGTTACCTTTGGATAACCTCTTTGGCGGAGTCACGCTTGAGGACTCGGAAGTTGTTGTTAGCCAAGGAGCGACAGCGGGAAAGAGGTGAAAACGACAGTACATGATCGAGTGCAACCACGATTTTGTATCCATTCTTGCACGCTCACGCGTCGTTTGAAACTACAGCCGGAGAGTAGCCATCATACTCTTGTCCCTTGCCGCCGCTTTAGCATATATTACACTAGGTAGGAAAATGGTTCGATTCATGCGGGTCATAGGGACATTACTCCTTTTTTCTCAAGGTAAAAAGTCCAGGCTTTCCCCGAGTAGCATACTGATCTGCAAAATGTACCACTCACGATTGAGTCTAATTAACGGTCGGATATGCGTTTTTTACGTTCAGTGCTCTGCTCCTTTGTCGCTGCTGCGACTGCGAGCTTCCGGATGGCCACACGCAGCGCCACACCAGCGTCCACCCATGATGAGGACATCCCCAAGTTCTCAGGTCTGCTCTATCACAAAAGGCTCTGAATCCCAAGAGGTCATCAAAACACGCACATCATGCAGGCACCACACTCTCCTCCTTTGCCTTCTTCTGCGCCCACTCCATACACTGCTTCCTCACCGCCGAAAACGCAGGCAACAAATTCTCCACTTCCTCCCACCGCTCCCTATACGTATCCACCTCGTCCAAGTCCACCTCGGTCCACAAGACCCCGTGATGCCACTCCGACTTGACCGCCTCAACCTCGGGACACACATCACTCAAAAACGCCGCAATCGTGATCGGAAACATGATGACCGACGTGACGAAATTCGCAATCAAGCACTTGGTGTTGGCAACGCCGTCGCCTGGACGCGATTCGGGCATCTCGATGTGCGGCCCGTCAATGTCTGAGAAGTCGATCGCGAGTGCGAATTCGGTCAGCACGGGGCAGCGCGAGAGGAGCGTCATGAGGCCTCGGTGCGTCACGCGCGATGTAATGCCCCACCCGGATTTAGCGTTGATCGAGAGGATGGCCAGGTCGGACCAGTGTTTGGTCAGCGTGGTGATTGCGTTGTCGTCGAGCGCCACGTCGCACGGCACGTCGAATTCGAATGCGTGGATGTTGGGGAACGCGAGGAGGGATTGGAAGGTGGACAAGGTGACTTGTTGGGGTGGAGCGCCGCGCTGGCGTTCAGAGCCCGTGGTCAATGAGACGCGAGAGAGCCGCTCTGAGCCACATGCACTGGCGAGCGCGAGGAAAAACAGACGGAGCGCGTCCGGAGTGGGCGTACTTGCCACGACAAATGCGACGGTGGTCGGTTTGAAGCGCATGGGTTCTAAGAGCGACGTCAACGTCGAGAGCGTGTTGGCATGCAGGGTCAACGAGTCGATGGATGCGAACGCGGGCGGTGCTATATAGGGCCATACTTTTTCGAGTTGAAAATCAAGTTGGAGCTCCATTGAGAGGTCGGCCAAGAAAGGGAGATGGGACAGGTGGACGATGGCGGCTTCGTCAAGCGCAGGACACGAGAGTGATTCCAATGAGTGCAGGTACAAGAGTGCTTCGGACAAGATCTTCTCGCCTTTAGCATCGAGGATGTTGGCAAATGATCTATGCGAGGTGATACAAAGGGTTTTCAATGACGGGCAAACAGTGCCAATGGAGGTCAGGATGGACACCTCGGGGGAGCGCAGTGTACAAAAGGATAGCGAGAGCGTGACAAGAGAAGGCGTCAGCAGCAAACGCAGGAGCGATGCATACTTTCTGTTTGGTTTATCCCAATAGAGCGTCCTCAGGTAGGGGAGAAGAGGACCGTAGGTCGGGGGATTGGAAAGGGCAAAAATAACGTCGTCGCCCAGACTGGAGCACTGGGTCAGAATTTCGGGTCCAACGGACTGGAACAAGTTTCGTATCCGAGAGGAATATCTGAAGAAGATCTCCCAGTCCCTTAGCGACATGGGTCGTTGGAACGTCTGTCCCGGGTCAGTCCGAATAGTGACCGGAGCACACACGAAGAACACACCAATTTTCTGTCCGCGGGCTCAATCCTCCACAGGTCGCGAGGAAGACATTGGATGAGGTACACGAACGAGTCTAATGTCGCCCAGAGCACATCGAGGGCGACGCCGTTGAAGGCCCGGCAAGAGCGCGCGAGTCTGGCTAGTGTGGCCGATCCTCTGGGCTGATGGTGAACTTCACGAAAGATTGCCCGCAGTACCTCGACGATGTTCAAGCACCGGTGCATCTCGTCGCGGCACAGGATTCAGTCCAATCGGAAGCGGAGTGGACATGCTGATCTGAGTCGAAATTTCCCGTCGCCATCATCTTATCAAACGAATCGCATAGACGACAAGAAAAACCATGACACGCCTCAAAGCATACCATAAACTACATAAATATAGCATATCCTCCAAGAAGTACCTCTACGCCATTTCTACATCCTGTGGCGCCGCGACAGGCTCCACGACCTTGGACTCTGGATCCGCTGGGGCATCCTTGCCGTCGTCTGCCATGAAAACATCCAGTTCTCTATCCAGCTCCTCTGCCGTTTTCGCCTTTGGGCGCGTCGGCCGGCTAACCCTTGACCTTGGTACCACTACGGGTCTTGCAGAACGGGGTGCTCGCGGGCGAATGGGGCCCGCACTATACAAGAGCAGCGTGAACATGCATTATAGTTACTGTAAAGGTGTACATACATCGACTGTTTCACGTCTTCGCCGTTTCCGAGGCGCTCAGCCAGGGAAGGTCGCTCGATCCTGTTCAATAACGAGGCAGTCGTTAAGCCAGGCATACTGGCAGATCGCACACGTCGAGGTGGGGCGGAGTCGAAAGCGATTTCCATCGGTTGCCCTAGGAATTAAAGTCAGCGCCTCGAACCCTTCCATCAAAGCAACACCGAGCCCACGTTCACGCGAGCTCCGGACACTGTAAGGTGCACAAACCTTTTGCAAGTTTACCCTCGTATTCTTTCTTGGCGCGGGACGCCTCCGCAGGCTTTTCGTACGAGACGATGGCAACACCAGAGGAGCGACCGCTGCGATCGTACTTTAAAAGCAAAAGGTGATTTCTCAGGTTTAGCTTGGTGTTCATTCCTACTCAAGAGCCAGAAGCGAAAGCGGTCATCGAAACCCCGACGTTATGACCACAGCAATGGGGACGACGACAGAAGTGACGGGGCGACGTGACTGTGTGCATTCGAATTCGGAATCATCGTACCCTGATCAGTGGCTCGCGAACGAGCGTGCCTATCTGTCCAAATATGGACTTGAAGAAAATCAGCAACAGAAACAGAACAAAGAGTCGACAGACTCACCACCAGGTCTTTAGGCGTGATTTCATAATGAAGATTGGATACGACGAGCTTTGTATTGGCGGAAGTTGCTGGTGCAATCGCGTTGTTTGCTTTTGCCGAGGACAAGGGTGCACGGTCATGGAGCCAAGCACCGTCGGAACCTCGAGGGCGCTGCGGAACGCGTCGTGGGCATGGAGACTGTGTACTCGAAAGGAGAGACCTTACAGCATACGGTTTTCTCTGTCTGTTTGACTTGAGCGGGGCCATCGCTTTTACAGGAGAAGTTATGAGGCAGTCGAGAAAATTCAAGCGCGAAGGCAAGTTGCAAGGGATATATTCAGCGGACCGCGAAAATCATGCCTCGTTTTCAAACTCCGCGTGATACAACCCCTCTTTGATTGTCACTGCCATGGATGCGCGCGAAGATCTTCCGAAGGTTTCCATCGAGACTGAGCAGGACTGGAGGCGAATTCAGCACAACTTTTCTGCAGCACTATTGGCACGTTTGGACACAGAACTTGAGTCCCATGGCCAGGCTGGTGACAAGGACGCGCTCTTACCACACGCTCATCAGGTGAACGCGCAGTGGTTGGTTGCTACACGCGCTAAAACATTGTACTTCTAGTTCCTTGAGACTCTCTTTGACATTTCTCGCCCTAATCTACGCATAAATGGACGTACGAGCATTACAACCGAACCGTGTGATGACGAAGACGGTGAGTTGGCCGCTTACTAGACGACTGATCTTTCTATATCCTTTTGTTCACAGACCTAGACATGGAACCGTTCGATGAAGCATTAGACCGCCATATTTGGTCATTGTCAGACCAAAGGTTGAAGTGGGACAAGGACGTAGCCGATCGTCGACGTACAAGGCCAACCGATATTGAAAAGTTGGTAGCGGAAAGCTTGACACAGCATCACGGCTGCGATGTGGAAACGTCGGAGACGTCTAATCAATATGCTGATTTTAGTGGTGCGTTCGTATGTCCCCAGTCGTCGATGTATTAACTCGTCCCATAGTTAAGCAAGTAGACCCTGAGCTCGAGCGGACACTGTTAAATACTGTTCCCTTGGCACCGCGTCTTTTACAGGTGCGTTCCCAATTTTTGATCGGTATTCCAGAAAACATGGTAACGGCGTTCTAGTCCATCCAGCCTCTGCAAAATCGCTCTGATAAGATCAAATCCGTATCTGCTGAAGTGAAGGCACTGAGACCCTGAATCTTGGGAGACAATCAATAGATCATCGATGAGGCACCTTGCCCGACTCCGCACTCACAGGCTGGAATCTACGCCCGCTCTATAATTCGTCTGTGGCACGCGCGACCCCTTCTCACTTTGACCCTGTGTCAATGACCGCTGACAACGTGCACGAAGGTGGCAAATCCGAGCAGCAGGGGCGTGGTGTCAGGCGGTCGGTGCCTGATCCTGTGTTCAGTTTACATCGTCGTTTGATATTCCACTTGCTCTCTGCAGTGCGTGCGCGCATGCGTCACGTGCCGCCTATCGTTGTTGACATCACCATTTCCCTTTGGCCTTTCTTCCTTTCCTTGCACGCCATGTAAGTGATCCATTCGATGAATTCACTGTATACAGCAACTTTGTTTGCCAACTAGTCAAGCTCACTACAGCTCATTTGAATCTTTTAGTAACAGCTTTTATAGTTACAACATGACACGCTGTACTAAGCTAAGCAAGGTTAATCTAGACGCAGTCACATTCCCGAGTTTGATAAAGATTCAGCTTTAATGGTAAGATCATTTTAGGGAACAGTATACCTCAAACGAGTCTGCAAGACCTTGAGCTTTATCTTTCTCGTGGCCGATGTGATTCTTTCGGCCTATCCGGTTGCCCCTTAGCGGACCTAAGGTGTGATCAAATCGAGTCATTCGGAGGTCATTCGAGCTGCCTACTCATTTTCTTCAGGTTTACCCATGATGACACCTCAAGTCGGGAAATTTACTGGCTATGTCGTATACAATCAGTTCCACCCTAACACATCCCCCAAGAATGACCATAAACCTACCCAGAAATTCGTATTTTGTGAGAGTGAAGATTGGACCTGGTGCTTTGTGCTTTGTGCTCAGTTGAGGGCAGAATTTAAATGATGTACATGCTGTGGGGGGCTGTGTTCGAACTTTGTTCCGTACAGGACTTGGCCACAAGCTGTGTACAAGAACTTGCTGTATACCACAGGATGCATGTCGCATAGCATACTTATCATTCGCTTCCCGCGCGCGTCGAATCAGCACAAGGAAGGAGCCTGGGTCCTGCCCGGCAGCTTCCGATGGTCGAATTTTCAAAAGTGTTTTTCGCATCATTTTGCAAACAGCCAATGCCAATGTCGATAGGCGAGCGTATACCTACATCGAAAAACCCTAGAGTCCATAGCCACGTCCACTCACGCAATTTCCACGACTTCTGTACGAACATCCCCCGCAAAGTTGATCGCGCGTTCGATGCCCGGCACGACAATCTCGTGTTCAGCCGCAACGCGCCTAAACTCGCCATGCCGCTGTTGCTCGAGTAACAGCGCATAAAACGGTTGTTGCAGACGCACCACCAGTCGCAACGCTCGGGTATACTCGTCCATTGCGGGACCAAGTACGACGCTAGCGCACATGACTGGCGAAGAAGGTGCTGATTGAAACTCGGCATCTGGATCCGACGAGTCGTATTCGTCGCTGTCTGCCGTACTTGCCCATGTGAACTCCTCGGGTGGATCTTGCAGATCACGGATCCATGGGTGTACGAGGATGAGCTTGCGTGGCTCCGTGGATGAGAGGCTGTCTGACGTCTGGAATTCCACGTGGCCAATTCCTGACACCCGAGCACGATAACGACCACTCTCGGAATCTTGTACAAGGAGCTTTTTCACTGGGAAGATGATGCATGGAAGGTGTAGTCGGCGAGTGGCAAAACGTGCCGGAGGTAAATGGGTGATGCGGTCGTAGATGAGCATGGCATCTGACCGGGACAACGAGTTTCGTAACGCTGCGACGCGTGCATTCATGTCGGCCTCGTCTACGGCAGACAACACACATGGTGTTTGACCATAAACAGAGATGGTGGCGGGAAGGCAGCTGTTGTATGATGAGGACGTGCCAGTCCAGGCGAGCACTGTCACTGCGTTCAAACGAGCAACAGCCTCCTCCAGCAGGTGGCCCAGCGCAGCGTCTCCTTCTCCATAGTGCGGCCGAATATCACTCTTGAAGATGCCAATCAACGAGTATGCGACGTCTTCTTCTATCGACGCGTTGCGCGTTGAGGCTAGCTGTAGCTTCTCCCGGACACTGAGATCGTCGGGGTCGAACGCCGTGATAACTTCGCGAGTGACGCCAATGGCATCTGAGAGCTCCCGCATAATTTCCGATGATTCCTTGTGGTTGGCACGGGTGTCACCGAGGTAAGGATTCCAATCGCGATCATAGAATCGGACGACCTTTGGTGCGAGAACTTCTTCCGCAGTCCAGGACCGTGTCATCCAGATACTGTTTGTGAGGTCCCCAAGGGCCGACGGAGACGCTACGTCCGCGAGGCGGACAAGGGCGGCGGCAGAAGCTTCATACCATTTGTACATCATCGTGAGCGACTGGTACAACACCGTACTATTCGTCTTGTCGATGCAACAGGTGTCGCACCACGCCCACCGATATTTGTCGTTGCGCACCACCTCACAAAACTTTTTCAACTTCTCGTTCAGCGGTGACGAATCCAGATCCCAGACTGAGGTGGCCAGAGTGACGTCCTGAAATGAAGGTTCCTTCCCCTCCCAGATATGCGAAAACATCACATATTGGAAATACTTCGCCACCACTCGTTGGATGCGTCCATCGTCCAACCCCTCCGTCATGGAGGAAACCAATTCTTTAAACTGGGACTCGGACTTGAATGTGTTTAGTCGCACTGGTCCGTCGCACAGGCGACCGCTCTCGATATCGATAAGGACGATTGGGCATATCTTGAAGATCCCACGAACGACATTTTCGATGGCGGATTCCATCCGAGATAGCGACACATATTTCTCGCCTAGTTCTGTGCAACTGAATCAATCCATGATCGTTGCGGTGGTCGAAATGTACTTACGACAGATGTCCCGATCAAGAGATTCCTCGATGAGGGAACGCATGCGGGTAAACGCATGAATTGCTTCGTCATAGCGCTGCAAAGCATGTAGTGCCGCATGCCTTCTCTCATGTCCCCATGGGCTCGAGGGATCTGCCTTGGTTGCCTTGGTAGGTGAGTCAGGGTTATCAAATACCCGTCAGAGAAAAGCCATACTTCATCTGCGTCCTTCAATGCATCCTCCCACACCCCAAGTATCGCTCGAGCTTTGCTTCGTTTAATAAGGAGTCCCGCGGGATTCAACGGATCGAGAGATAGTGCGGTAGAGTAATGCGTGATCGCTTCTTCTGGATTGTTGGACTGCATTGCTGCATCGCCATTGCTTTCATGCGGCTTGATGCATTCTTGAAGCTCCACCTGAATTGCAAGAGCAAACTTGTCAAAGTCCCATCCAAAGATCTTTCGAATGTGAATGTGGTTAGTGTGTGCGTAGAGTGGCTTGAGAAAGGGAGCGTACGAGCCAGATTACCACCAGGTAAGGGCTTTTTTGAACTGGGATGGCTTCCCGCGCCCGCGTGAGCCATTCCTGTGCTTGTTCCTTGTCCCCTTCCTTCAGCGACATGCCTCCAAACAGGAGGAACATGTAAGCCTGTACAACACCTGATTAACCCTGCTTGCTAGCAATCCTAGGACTGCATACCCGGACGGTGATGTACAGTGACTTGTCATTCACGATATCAATCAAATCATCCACACGCGAAACAGCGTCGTCGTGTTTTCTGCACTCGAACAAGATGATCGCCTGAGCAAAAGCGGATCAGTACAAGCAGCAAAGAGTATGATACGTGCATACCCTGATCAGCAAAAGGAAATTGTTCTCAGTTGCGAGACCATCGCTGAACACGAGGTCGAATGACCGCAGTGCCAAGTCAAGTTCGCCATTGCCAACCCAAGCCACTGCGTTCGCAATGTGACCAATGACGGATCGTTGAACCTTGATAGACTGGGTATGTGATGGTCAACGCAACGTGGAGTTTCAGATGACCCCCGAATTACCTCTTTGGCATCGTTGATAGCCATGTTCCACTGCTCCAATCGTACTCGTACAAGTGCACGGTTAGCGAGTACACATGCGTGGTAGAATGGATCCGAGGTATGTATGGTTTCTTCGGTTAGAAGTTCCTCGACGCGGGTCAAGTCACCCTCCGCCCACGTTTTGAATACGACATCA
The DNA here is from genome assembly GCA_038093095.1 of Boletus insuetus. Classification (NCBI taxonomy): domain Eukaryota; kingdom Fungi; phylum Basidiomycota; class Agaricomycetes; order Boletales; family Boletaceae; genus Boletus; species Boletus insuetus. The sequence goes on along the minus strand of JBBPRQ010000062.1, from coordinate 61,281 downwards.
GTGAGATATATAAGCGGCAACTGTAACACTGAAGGAGATTTTAGAATGAACGAACAATTAGTGTTTGATACACTTACAACGTGAGGAGGAAAGGGGGTTGAGCATGACCTGTAAGACCGACAACCTGTACAAATGAATTACTTACATTCAGCGTGAGGTATATGCGCGGAAGGATATCACAGAGGCTTCGAAAGGTGATTCTCCCATCATGTTCGCCGGTCGCAATGCAGTCGTCATTGGACGAGAGCGCAAGGGCATAGACATGATGATAGGAATGGTTCCTAGCTTCGATTTGCTGATAAGTGGAAGTGTCCCAAAATGACACGTAAGAGCCCGCGGCCGTGACGATGAACCTTTGGTTGCGCGACAGGAAGACAGAAGTAGTATTATCACAAGGAATGGGCCATGAGCTGAGCGTAGAGCCTGAGGACGTATCGAAACGCCTGACTTCTTTATACGAGGGAACGAGGAGCTGACAACCATCTTCAGACCAAGGGAGCAATGTCGATATCCTTGGGTGTTCTGGAAACGAGAAGCCCAACAACTTCTGGCCATTGTTGGTGTCCCAGATGCGGATCCACTCGTTGTTGGGACAAGGGTGTGCCACGGCGGTGGCGATGCGGTCACCAGTTGGAGAGAAGCGCATTGCCACCACGCCTTGACTGTCTTTGTAACCGCCGTATTGCGACGGCTCGTGCCGCAGACGGACAAGCTGCTTGCCTGTGGTCATACTCCAGACGAATATGAACCTGTCTAACCCACCCGTAGCGAACTTGGTCGAGTCGGAGGAGATGTCGATTGAGGGTATCATCCCTCCGCCGCAACCTTGGACAGTGTGGACCTTCTTCTGGGTCTGCGTGTCCCATACCCCCGCATAGTACCCATCGCCAGTGTTACTCCCGTAGCCATATCCCCCAGTATTCGCTCTCTGTTTGCTTGTGCGGTCGATTGCACACACCACCCATTTGCGATCCGGTGACAGCGCAGCAGCACGGATGTCCCCATCAGTGTAAATTCCTCGGCCCACCTCGCTTCCGTCATCTACTTGCCATCGCTGAAGTACCCCCTCAGCACCCCCGCTTAATACCTGCCTCCCATTGTCGTCGAAGAGGATCGAGTATATCGCATGTTCTCTTTTGATTTCGATTGTTTTTGGGCCACCTAGAAGTTGGCGGATGGTCATTACGGGTTTTCGCCAATGACTAGTACGTACCTTGTCCTTGTGATTGCATAGCTCCGCAACAAACAGGCGCAGGCAGGATAGTGGGTGTATAGGGTCAAGGGCCGCGCGTGCACCTGGCTTCCTCACAACGCCCTTATAAATGCCCGCTTATCGATAACAACACGCATCACCTCATGTCACGGGCGCTTGTGAGTCCCACTCCAATGAAAGTCCCATCCTTCTCAACGCATCCAAACCCAGGTTTGCACACACGATATGTACTTTGTACACTGATCCATATCTGAATCCTTCTTGATTGGCATGCACTCGTCTTCCCTCTTTAACACCAGCGGGCAGCTGGACTCTCTCACCCAATGTTATGTGTTTTTGGCTCTGTTAGCGTGATATGTATCTCGTAGGAAGTGGTCTATGGTCGTGCTCGCCCACATCCCTCCTTTGGATTTGCCATGTCAACGAAACGCACGAGTCCCATTCAGAAGGTGTCTGACATTGAGATGCCTCCACCACATGAAACCGCACCCAATCAACCGGATGAATGGGACGAAGAGGAGGAACCCATAGGGAGCGCTCCTACTCAGGAGAGCGAGGAGCCCGGAAAGAAGAGGCTAAAAATATGCCCCCTTGTGTCTCCTCTCATCGAACAGCCCTAACATCACACAGTCGATCAACAGACGGGACGTGCACACCGATTCGACGAGCTCAAGTCCCTCAAGGGACGACAATACACCGGGATGGCGATCAGTGGGTCGCATCCGAGTCACTGACGACAGCGGGCAGTGGGGCGAGGAGAAACCGGATTTGTAGAAGGTACGTGTCGGGGGGCGAGCCGACGCTGGCGGTATATGGATGCCCTGATGGCATGCGGTTATGCATGTCAAGTTTGAAGCGCGAAAACACCGACAGAGGCATGCGCCCAAGGGGTCTGGAGGCACCCGTTGGGACGGAGTATCATTACTGTAATATCAATTGGTTGATAGGTGAGACGGACGGGCTCGTCGGTTCGGGTTTGCTTGATGTATGCTGACTTTGGGTGAATATCAGTAGCACATCAAGTGAGCGAGTGTATTGTCGTCGTCGCGTTGCTCGTTTCCAGCTGCTCTTGAATGCGCGTCAACGAGGGACCTGTACTATGTCGTCAAAGAGGACCAAGACGCGTGGATGCAAGGTCGCAAGTACGAGGTCAGATCTAGGCAATCGCATTCGAGTTGTCGGTGCCATCTGACCTGGTCACCTGTCGGTTTCACAGTTCGCGCACGAATCCGTCGGGCCCAACGTGTGGAGCAACAACACCGTCAAGGGACAACGCGAGCGGGAAATCGAGTTGCTCGAGGACGCGAAAGCCTGGCCGTCATCGGATCGCAAAAAGTAAGCTGGGTGCGGACGGGGTCATATTTGGCTAGTGCGAGAATATCGCAAGTGTCTGCAAGTGTCGCCACCGAAGCGGAAAGAACGGGGACAACGAACGCTCGAGCGGACGTTCATGGGAGAGGCACGAAACAAGGCCGAGCCCGGAGACCAAAGTCGATATCTCAGATGGGTCCGAGTAAAACGTTGCAGTCGATTACAAACCTCCGTGAAAGAACCAGAATCCAAAGGTATTTTCGGCATTGGAGATACCGATAGGGTGTTCGACGGACAAAGGTAATCTGAAGAGTCAACAACATGCGGTACAGGGAACCGTGACTATTCTTGTCCAGATTCCTGATAAATAATGACCATGAAAGATGAAATACACGTCACCACAAGTGCATGTATGCATGATATGCTCGCCACATGAAGAGAAACCACCCACTTTAATTTCTCTCCCTTATCCCTCCAGCCTTCACCTTCTCCTCGTTCTCCTGTGCCCGCTCTCTTGCTGCCTGGTCTCTCAAGAGTTCCCCCTCCCGTCTCCATTCTCTCTTCTCCAATGCATCGTACTCTTCCTTGGCATCTATCCATCGTTCTTGTATATCTCTCACGTTCCCCGCCATCGGCCCTACCGCGGTCGTGAACAATGAATACAGATTTGGCCGAGCAGATGTAGGCGCGGAACTCGAATCGATGGTGCCTCCTGGTGCAGGGGCATCTTTGGGTGGAACAAAGATGTAGCCCGTCGCGCGGTCGATGACGCGGGTTAGGTGCAGCATCGAGTTCTTATCCTTTATGTACATGAATGGGCCGACCGCACAGTAACGGAAACGCGTGGTGTGGCAACGACTTACCTCGACAGCGAGCGTCTCGAAGCCGACAAGGCTGTAATCTTCGATCACAGATATCAATGCTATATTCAGCGCCGTGAAACGTGGCGAGGTTTTATTCAAGGCGTTCTCTAGATACGATAGATCTTGCACCTCGGTGTAGAAATCGAGATTAAAGTCTGGGTGCTCGTTAGGGCGTTTTACGTCCGCGCGTGCAGAAGCTGCGTACCGAGATCGCCATACTGAGATAGGATGTCAATTTTGGAGAGGACGTTGATATGTGGCAATTCGAGCTGGAGCATGGTTCGAAGGGAGAGGAGCAGGATGGACACGTACTTGACGGCGTCGGTGACGTAGTGAGCATCACACAAATGAACGGCTGCGAGCTAGCGACCAAGGACAAACGTTTCGTGAAGCGCTGGTCCCCACAAACGACAGACGACAAGAATGTACGCACCCGGAATCCAATCTTGGACAGTCTCTGGATGATACGTTTGAGAGAGCCGTGGATCGTGCCTAGCTCGACTTGTCCGGGGATATCGAACAGGACGTACGCGTCCGGTCCGAGTTCGTTTACTCTGGCCTCTAGCCAGTCGAGATTGGCTTCGAGGTATTCCATGCAGTACAGCATGGCGCCGTTGGGACCTAGTCCGTGGGCATCCATTGCGTCTTGGAGGGTGATGAGTGATGTAATGTCGATAGCGCATGGATATGGGATGTTGTCGTTGGCAGGGTCTAGGTTGACGATCGAAATGGGACGTTGAAGGGCGGTGAAGAGTTGGTGTTTTCCATGGCAATATGTCGATTTGCCGCTGCCTGGGGCGCCGCAGACGATCTCACCAAATGGCATGGTCGCAGCAGGCAGACAAGATGTATACGACTCCTGGGTCACGTGCTTGTATGCGTAACTCTACTACGTTCAACATCATGGTGGTTCTCATCCCAACCACAAGCTAGCTGGGTGCACCCATGGATTTCTTCACGTTATCAAGTGCATTTACATGTTTGCGTCTACAACATCATGGTAGCAGCAGCGATGGCTAATGTGTGGGGAATACAAGGGTGAACTGCGAGTAAGGGGTAACGAGGTAATTTTTCGAGTACAGGTAACTTGTCCGTTGAATGCTGAAAGCGTCCGTCATCGACTACGAGAAATGTGTCCGTGAGCGTGTACAGTCAAAAGTCCATGATCTTGCCGTTGATGCAGCACCCTTGCTTTCAAAGGCAATAAATCACCTCGGGTTTACTCGGTGGTGACAGACTTGGCCCTGGAAGTGACAATCAATCGATAAACAATGGATCAAATTGCACTTGTACTCACAAGTTCCTCGGGAAGTCGACGTCGAAGCCATTCTTAATAGCCATGTGGTAACTGAGGAGTTGCAAAGGAATAATGTTCAAGAGTCCTTGCAGAGCATCGACGGTCCTGGGCACACGGATGGTCTTGACACCTTGCTTGATCCCATCATCGCCGTCGTTGCAAATGACGATGGGCTGGGCTTTGCGAGCGGTAATCTGTGAAAAGGCGGACTGGACTTTGGGATACAACGAATCCTGCGTCATGATGATGATCACGGGCATGTTTTCGTCGATCAAGGCCAGTGGACCATGCTTCAGTTCACCGGCAAGAATGCCCTCCGAGTGCATGTAGCTGATTTCCTTGATCTTCAGGGCACCTTCCAAGCAAGTAGCATGCCTGCACGATTTATGAGCGCAGTTCGTCGAAGTGTTACAATCGCCTACTTACTGGTAACCTCTCCCCATGAGCAGTAAACTGCGGGAGTTGGCAAGGACACCAGTCGCGAGTTCTCGAAAGCTAGTATCGAGGGCAAGGACTGCCTTGATTTGCCCTGGCAGTGCTCGGAGGCCATCAATGATGGCGTTGCGGCGTTCTGTGAAGGAGATACGGTCCTCGGATAGCTGGATTGCTATGAGCATCAATGCGATATACTGGGATGTGTACGCCTGTGAAGACAAGGTTAGACTGGAATAGGTGAACAGGAGAGCATCCATCGTACCTTTGTTGAAGCGACACCAACTTCAGGGCCAGCGTTAATATGGACACCACAATGTGTTTCACGAGAAATGGTGGAACCGACTGTGTTGACGACACCGACACAGAGAGCGCCACGGTCAAGGCAGTACCGCAAAGCAAGAATGGTGTCGGCTGTCTCTCCACTTTGGCTGACAAAGATGCAAACGTCGTCACGGAAGATTGGCGTCTTGCGATCCAGGAAGTCAGAGGCAAGTTCGACACTGACGGGAATCTCGGTCAATTCCTCAAAGATGGCACGCGTCGCCAAGGCGGAGTGGTAACTTGTTCCACAAGCACAGAACACGATGCGACGACCACGACGAATAATGTGCAGGTATGAGCGGAGACCACCGAGCGTGACCTTATAATCGTCGAAGTTGACGCGTCCACGCATGGTGTTCACCACGGACTCCGGTTGCTCGTAAATCTCTTTCTGCATGAAGTGATCAAACTTGCCCTTCATGATCGCGGCGATTTCAATCTCCAGAGTTTCGATGCTACGTTTTGCAGGACCGTCGGCTTGACCGTCATTGCGGCGGAGGCGGTGAATATGGAGTTGACCGTCAGCAATACGCGCAATGTCATCGTCCTCGAGATAGAGAACACGCTTCGTGTGCTCCACAATTGCGGCTGCATCCGATGCGATGAAGAATTCAATGGGTTGGGTTGTACCATCCTCAGCAATGAAGTTACGGGATTGCCTTCGAGAGATCTTGGGGCCCAACGAAGGCGGTGTCAGATGTGAGGTGGGAGAAGTAGGGGCTGCAACTGTAGGTACTAGTGGATAAATGAGGGCGCCCAAGACCGACTGCGATACTTACGAGTATCGACCACCTTGGTATCGGCATCGGCACCGGAAAACTCGACATCCACGAAATCAACCTTGAGCTTCTTGTCGGTCTTGACACCAATCAACAACGGAGAACCACGGCGAGCAGTGACAAGTTCATTCGGGAAGTGTATGGACTTGAAGACAAAGGCGAACGAGCCCTCCAACTCCTTCAAGACAGTCTTGATCAGCTCAACAAACGTAAGACGCTTATCGGGCTGAGAGTCCCAGACATATTTGGTGAGAATTGCGACGGCTTCAGTGTCCGTGTCTGTTTCAAACTTGTAGCCGCGCCTCTGCAGAACCTGTCTGAGTGCAGTGGCGTTGGTAACGATGCCGTTGTGGACGACAATAAAGTCGTCGCTCGAGCCAGCGCGGATAGGGTGGCAGTTGATTGTTGAGGGGGGACCGTGGGTAGCCCAACGTGTGTGGGCAATAGAGACCTGCGAGGTGACGACCTTGGTGGTATCGATGGTCGACTCGGCGATGCGCTTGCGCAACCCGGCCACCTTGCCAACTTCCTTGAAATAGATGATTTCGCCTGGCTTGTCCCCATCGATACCAAGACCAGCCGAGTCGTAACCACGATACTCTTGACGGGCAAGTCCGTTGCAAAGGATCTCGAGGAGTTCCTTGCGGTCCTGGAGATGTTACAATCAGACATCGAAGCGAGATCATGATTTCTATATATGGTAACCCGACACTGATAGTCCGCGAGTTGCATATATGCGCGAACAAATAACGGCGGAGACATGCATGTACCGAGGACGCTACGCGCGATAAGACGAAGAGGATGGCTTACCTTATCCTTCAAGTGGTTGCAGTAACCAAAGATGCCACACATTGCGAGAGTTTGATGGAGGAAGACCTGGAGGGACAGAGACTAGGTGAGCAACCGGCGAGCGGGAGTAGGGCAGCGTACTTTGAGATGAAAGTAGTGGTCGGCGATGGAGATAAAGATGGGAGAAAACAAGGCGAGAGTTTAAGTAGTTCTACTCTGGGTTCAGGGTGGACCAAATAAATCCAAAGCTGCGCCCGTCGACATGCAACTTTCCTAATTGGAGTAATTTGATTGTATGGTTGATTACCCCCGTCGTCTGGACACCGCTTGTTTGGAGTGGAGTGGGTTTGCATCGCCCTGCATAGTTCGGCCAACTCACTTCACGTGTTCCCTCGACCCGAATCATCGATAAGGTCGGACCAGACCTCCGCTAACATCGACTATCTCTTACACCCTTATCTCAGGTACATTCGTGGCCGTGTTCGCGGTGAAAGATCAAGCCCGCCATGACATTTGACGTCGTACGCCACTGAACCGAATATATCCTCATACTTTGGCACCCTCGCCCAACCGAAGTTAGGCATCGAGCTTTGCCCGAAATACTGCTCACTTGGCCAAGTACAGTTCTCCGAGCATGGAGGAAAACGTCGCGACTGGACACAGGTGTTAATTAAACAGCGACTTCCTCATTCTTACAAAGGGCCCAAGGTCCAGAATCTTATCCGGAGGTCTGTCCGTCAATGCTGCCTGCGTTCGTACGTACTCATTCTAGTCTCACTTTGCAGTGCACTCAGATCACTGCCTGTCAATGCGGGTTTTGACGTCAACAAGGGGCTTCCATTCGTTCCTAATATACCCGCATTTAAAATTAACATGGGTTGTATCCCACAAACAGTGGCCAAAGTCCAAGTACTCATACTTCGGCGCTAGATTAGTCCCGACCCCTTCCAACTACCTCCACCACCCTCTGTACCGGGCCCAACCATGGATTTGCATCGTTTTCAAGACTTGAATCAGCTCCAGCCGAGATACATGTTGTGTTCACATGTTGTGACCCTTGGCGATCGCGACGGTTTACAAACACACCTTATCGAAGCCTTCCCGAGTACTGCAAGCGAGCCCGTGTCGCTTCCCTTGATCCTGCTGTTACACGGCTTCCCAGAACTCGCGTATTCATGGCGTAAAGTCCTTGGCCCACTTTCTGCTTCCCGTGGGGGCTATCATGTCATCGCACCTGACTTGCGAGGGTATGGACGCACTGTCACACAACACGACGGGACACCCAATCACATCAAGTATGACGACCCCATCGCTCCCTTTCACATCCTCAACATCGCAAAGGATGTTTGTTCCCTCGTCAAAGCCCTTGGGCATGATTCCGTTGCCTTGCTCGTCGGCCATGATTTCGGATCCGTCGTCGCTGGCCACTGCGTCACCGCTTACCCAGATCTCTTCCGCGCCGTCGTTTTCATGAGTGTCCCTTTCGTAGGAGTGGAACAGCCACCACAACCCCATCTCCCCAACCGTGGGGACGGAGCCGAAAACACGTGTGCCAAGGCCAAGTCCCTCGCAACGCTCGCTCAGGCTGTCTCCGCCGCTCTTGCAGCGCTCACTCCTCCCAGAAAGCACTACACCAGCTACTTCACCACCCGCGATGCCAACACAGACATGCTCGGAGACAGCGACGAAGGTCTCTACCACTTTCTAGGCGGCTACTACCACATGAAGAGCGGTGCGTGGGAGGGCAACACGACACACCCGCTCCCATCTGCCTCGAACCCATCCCCCACGATCGATGCGATCACGCGCGGTCTGGCGACACTTCCAGACTACTACGTCATGCCAGCACACGAAAACATGCGGCAGGTGATCGAGCGCCACGCCAGCCAGCATCCACACACACACTTTACATGGGCTTCGGAAGATGCCGAGGATGGGAGGGTGTACGCGTCCGAGTTTGCCCGCACGGGTTTTCAGGGTGGGTTGAATTATTACAGGTCTGTGCTCTCGCCGCCGCCTGCGGAGCTGGTGGATGAGCTTATCGCGCTTGCGGAGCGTCAAGTAGCTGTTCCTGCGGCGTTCATTTCGGGTGCGCGCGATTGGGGGGTACACCAAACGCCTGGTGCTTTGGAAAAGATGAGGCACCGCTTCGGGATGCAGAGCGACGATGTCGTGCTGGTCGAAGGAGCAGGACATTGGGTACAGCAGGAGGCGCCCGATCGAGTCATCGAGGCACTCCTCCAGTTTCTGGAAAAGGTGGAAGGGACATCCACTTGACGATCCCTTGACTTGGCACTCGCCATACTCGTACCACTGCTATGCATTGTCCAGCTCGGCTTGGTACTACACATGAATCAAGAAAATGACCGTCGTGCTAATAATACGTTATCATTGAACGTTGACATGATACATTGGCATGATGGACCAAGACAAAAAGAAAAAGAGACTTGCTATGCAAAACAACAGGGGTGAAATCGAATATGCACAATGTCGCGGACACGAACCTGACGTATGAACAATGACCTGGGATTTAACTTAGAATCTCGACAAGAGAAAAAAAAAAGAAACAAATGCCCAGCCCTCCCTCGACACCAACACGTGCGCCGAGCCCCGCGCGCCTAGATGTGTATGCGCAGATCATCCTCGATCGCGACCGTCCCGACATCTGGTGTACGCATTCCGAGGTGGGATATGTTTTTGCTCGTCATCGAGCCGAGCCGATGGCACAACGCGCCACACCCTCGGGCGACGCGGGTACGACGACACCGACGGGGAAAGCGTAGGGAGAGGTGGGGGTATCAACGTGTGAGGTATTGGTCGCGATCGCCTTTGGATGCGCGGCAGAGGCAGCGGCAAGGTTCGTCATGGAGGACACGGGGCTCTGGTCTGCCGTCCACGATAATCGGTTGTGGAAACTCCGCTTTTTGCGTACGCCGGCTTCGTATGCTTTGCGCATCACTGTGGCGGCTTCGCTGGCGGTGGAGTTGGTGCGAAGGCTGGAGCACGAGGATCGAGGGGCGATGACGAAGGAAGCAGAGCCGATGGAGGGCGATGGCGATACAGGTGGGGAAAGTTGGTCACCGAGCAGATTGTCAAGTATCGCTTCGGAGGACGAGGAAGAAGATGGGGATGAAGGTGAATATGTGTGCCATTCTCCGATGGGTTGTTGGTCGTCCTGATAGCTCAGGACAACGGCGGGTAACGTGAGAGGAAATGATGTGAGATAGTCTTCCGGTGATCGGACGGGTGCGGCGGTCTTTGGAGATGGGGGTGGCACTTCATTCGCAGACGTCAATCCGATGCGACGGGCCTCCCACATGGTGAGGTTTGAGGTACATTGATCGGCAAACTGTTGCATCTCTAAAAATACGGTAAGCGTCAGACGCGGTTGCACAATAGAGTATTGTTTCTGACCTGGGATGCCTTTCGCAGTGATATCAAGGAGTGGCTTGGCAAACGTGCTAATGAAGAAAATTTGCCCTCGGACTTGAGCTAGAGGGGTCTCCGAGGGTTGTACTGAGGGTGGTAACTGCCACAGCCTCTCCAGGGATGCTTGACAATCCCATTCTGCCATCAGCGCATTTGCCCAGTAATGCGATACACCTGGGGGTCGGCTCTAACACTCCGGTAAGTACATCTCCTGCCCAGGATACCGCGGGAACGTACGGGATTGCTGATATCAGCGCACTTGATGAGTGCCTGACACAGCAGCAACTTGCGGTAGCTCAAAGTGTAATCCTTGCCAGCCACGAGAAGTCCAAAGTTTTTCATAAACTCAAAGTGAACGCTCATATCGGTTGCGAGAACAATGCCGGCAAGCGTTTTTCGGAAAACTTGACCCCCATTCAGTCGATCGAGTAGACTGCCAAGACCGTGGTGGCGCATAACTTGGATGAGAATTGCGTAATGCATATGCTCCAGAGCTGATTTGCCGTCAAACACGGCTGACAGGGGTGCGTCTGCATTTTTCTAAAGGGTTGAGTAGTGTCATTGAGGGGAATATTTTCGGGGACGGGATAGACTAACCATGAATAGGTTTGTGAAACCAGGGTGTCCGACGTCGTGGCCGATGGCCGCGATATAAAGGGCAAAAAGATCCATGTTTTCGAGGGTGGACACAAGGCGGTCTTCTCTCTTATCTGGCCGCCATGAGCGGGCATCATGGCAAAGGGTAGAGACCGGAGGAACGACGCCCGCGGCACACAGGAATGCTTGACATGCTTGCAGGACGTCCAGTGCGTGTTGAAAATTGTGGTAAGAGTTCCGTCCGCAGTAGAGACGTTGGAGGTGCTTCAGGAAGATTGATATGTCATCTGTGTCAGCAACGCATGAGGTGCGGCACATGAAACGTAACAAGGCACATGTGACACTGACTGAGGGACACCCCCGTGTCATTCTGCATGTTTTCCATCTGAAACAAGCTCTCGAACAGAATTTGCGCACAGAACAGGACCTCCTCGTCAGGTAGTTTGTGAGGTTCAAAGTGCCAGCTATCGAGGCGACGAATTAGGTGCTTGCGAGTTTCTGGAGGGATCTCGATCGGAGACCTAAAAGATGCATTGAACGGCGTGAGAGAGGCAGGCGATGAAGGCAGACGTACGAATCCGTATCGCAGTGGGTGACGGTTGTCTGCGTCTGAGCGTACATTTCGTAGAGCAGTTCAGCGTAGCTGGGAAGATGAATTAGGAGGGCGGGTGAGATTGCCTTAAAAATGAGCGCACCGGGTCTCTCCCTGCTGTACCTGGTCCCAACCGCCCCAGCCATGTCCCAAGCCCTGGTTTTCGAGTGCGAGCGCTAAACCGCCGACGTCGACGCTTCTTCGTCGACCATGGGTATAGTCCTCGTTGTCGAACATGAAGAAGTACGGTTGGAGGGAGAGAGGGGAGGAGAGGAGTCCAGGAGATGATGAGTGGAGATACAGAGGGGGGGATGAGGGACGTAGTATGTGCCCGGGTCTGTTAGACTGATCTCGCCGCTCGCGTGGTCGCTTGACACAATTCTTCGGCTCTCGTGGCAGTCGCGTGGGTCTCGTTGCCTTTTTAGTAACAATGCCGGCAGCCGGTCCGTGGCACCGCAAACCAACGCAGAGAATCCCTCGACCGCATTGCAGACTCGATGTGCAGTTGTGGGCACGCGTCCTCTCGGAGTTCCGCGCGGGCACTAAACCCTCGCACTCCGAACTCGAACCTGGTGTCACCAGAAATCCTCATCACGAGGCGGTGTCAGGATGTCATTCGTCGACAGCTGGCGCAGGATAGGAGGCGGGAAAGAATTTTGTTCATGGCCATGTGGGAACGCTCACGCTTGTAACTTCCGCCGAGCAGCCAATCGCGTTTTTTGTCTCCTCATTGGATAGAAGACCGCCGAATCTGCTCCTTCTCGCCCTCTACTTCCTTTGCAGAGTTTACGTTTCATGTCTTGCAATGGGTCCACAGCCAATACCTGCTTCGTCACCGCGTGGACCGTTCAGGCAAATCTGACCTGACGTCCGTATCCAACCAACGTCTGGACGAGGCTCACCGTGGGCTCGCTCCGGCTATCTCCCGTATCCGAATCTCAGCACTATCCCCACTCAGACGGAAATATCCTCAAGAACATACGACCTCGAACTAAAACAAGCTTTCCTCCTCGTATGCTCGAATTACATCATAACTGCCCCAAGTTGACCCACAGCCTAAGCTCACAATTCAGCCTTCCCGGGAAGCTGTGCCGCTCCCGTACTGATGGCTGACAGAGTTTATGCTTCTTCCGCTAATCATGTCCTCGACAACGCTACCGGATAACCAGTACCATGGCAGGCAGATTTTCACTGTTGCCTTGTATGTTTATCTGGCAAAAGATGATAGACGGGGACCTACTCGACCTCATTCCCTTCTGTCTCCTCCCTGCCTAGACCTGAGGGTCCAGAGCGGCCGCTGCACGTTGCATGTCGACCAAGGTATCCTCCTCCCGAAGGGTCGGTATCCAACAGATAAGGTTGTCACATCCGCACAAAATTCGCTCCCAACAACTTCCCTGGTCTTTTTACTCAATCGAAGATAACAAATACAGTTCAAGGAGTCTCGAACGTTCTCACAACGCGGAGAAAGAAACTACAACCCCTGAGTGAGTGGGCTTTGCCGAGCACATGGCCAGAACCGGTCATGATAAGTCCCTGAACCTAGAAGCGTGGCAACTACGCCCCAGGTGGTATCTAGTGTACACAGCGTAACACGACGGATTGCGCCACACCTTTCCTGATGTTATGAAGACATCCATTGGAGGAATATGGACCGGATGATCCGCATACTCGTACGTTGCAAGTGTCTAATCATTAAATCCAGTGGGATCAGCCAAAACTGGGCCCTCCACTTAGCGCGGTGGTTCTGAGCCCTCAACCCATTCCTGTCACGCACCGCAGCAACGTTGAACACATGCCCAGACAGCTTCCTTCTATTTCCTCCGTTCTCAGACCAAGGAGGTCCAGAGTGGCCCTTTGGTCGTTTTGAGAGGCTGGGATACGAAAGATAACCTCGTCGATTCCATCCAACACTCCATTCGGACAACAATGTCTGTTCTTTTTACTCAACCAAGAATAACAAATCCATTTCGGAGTGTCTCGAGCGTTCTCAAAACGGGGAGACTGGAACTACGCTCAGAAGTGAGTGGATTTGGCTGAGAATTTGGAATGGTCCATTCGTGACAAGTCCCTGACCACTATCTAGGGTACACAGACGACCTGACGCGGCGTAACACGTCATTCCTTTTCCTATGAAGACAAACAGAGACAAGAACGTGGACCAGACAATTGCGCCAACCTTATACTGATCCCTTTAAGATACAGCAGTGCAGAAGGCTAATCATCAAACTCAATGGGGCTAGCAAGGTCAAGCGCACGCCCATTTCCTCGTGCCTAGACCAGAGCGGCCATCGCACGTTGCATGCCAGTCAGAGTATCATCGTCCCGAGTAATTGGTGCGCGCGCCCGCACAGAATTCGCCTCCGACGCAAGACTCGGACTTCTTCTGTCAGACTTTGACTTAACCGAGACAAATGCACTTTGCAAGGTCTCGAACATTCTCACAACGCGGGGAAGCGAACTAATACGCTCATGAGCGACTGGCTTTTGCCGAGAACTCGGCCATGATAGCCAAACCCTAGACGCTATCTAATGTACCCAGGCTAGCCTGATGGCGTAGCTTGATGAAACCCGAGATATATTTTCCGATCAAGTCCAGATGAAGTAACATGTGCCCAGATGATACCGCCAGACACCACACCAGATACGCCCGTCACATTACGATAAGGCAGTACGCAAGGCTAATCATCAAATTCGACGATCAAGGACGAACGCACGCAAAAGCTCGCCGTCATGTACGCATGGCATCTCTTCTCCGTTCGCCCGATTATTATCCGGCGAATGCTTGTCCCCGACTCTTCGGGGCGACGCAACACCCATATGTCCTAGTTATTAAACATCCAGAACGGCGATCATGGTTTATGCGCCGTTTCGCTCGGAGGTCTGGTCATACAGCGCTAACCCACTTTGGTGTGCATTGCGTTGTTACTGATCACATCATCGTCATTTTGGCCGCGCGCTGTATCTCGTGATGCACGGAGATGTGCCGCATGCTGCTCTGTTCCCCGTGAGACCGCGACGCGTCTATATGTCACTGTTTGCTAGCGTGTACGCGCTCCATTCCTCGACTCTGGCTGGCTGCCACGACGAACGGGTCCAACGAGCCTCGTCAATAGATTCGTGCGCAAGCCTACATGATGTGACCTCCCATACCAGGCCTAGTAGTCCTCGCAGACGAGAACCGAATTTCATCGACGCCCATAATAAAGTATAAGAAGTCAGCTGGCATCTGCCTTACATATTTCACATAGTTCCGGATCATAGACACGTTCTGTCGTGACAATGCTGTCATCGTCACGCTCGTACCATATACCAGACAGGTTCAAGAATCGCACACATGATGTCGCTGACAAAGTCCGCAACTTGGTGGTTCCAACGACTGAGTCTTTTCCGCCCAGCCCCCCCCCTGGATCGGCGGTCGGCGATAAGTACTGTATATGTCGAGTTTATTTTTTCCTGGCGGCGCATCTAGCAAGTAACTGGGGTCTGACTCTTTTTCGCACTAGACCAAATGTGCACCACCCCCGTTTGTGCGTCGAACCCAGCGGCTACACGCCCCTGCACAACTCAATGATGCCGGACGGACTGCAAAGGGTAAACACACGCCGCACGCCGCATGCACAGGTTTACACAACCCACCTATAATAAAATACAGTAAGCTGCAGTTTCTCCACCCACGTGACCGTTTCCTGCGAACGACAACTCGGCGCACCTATTTTATTTATGCGTGCGTCAGTCTCAATATTGAAATCCGCTCGTTTGGCGATATCGGTCCGATAAATGAATCAAGTGTGACATGTGGTCATCATCGTCGCTCCGTTGAATAACAACACCGACAATGAGTACGATGACTCAAGTCATGCTGCAATGACAACGAGCACGTGTCATTGGGTTCCATTTCGCGGGGACAGGGACACACGACGTGATAACGACCCGACGGCGACTGGTGATGCCGCGTCTTTGGAGCATCATGCCCACGCGGAGACTCGGATAATGTTGTCGGTGTGTGCGCGTGATCGTCTCACACGGAAAAGACGACCAACGACGACGATCCATCCGTCACTGACCCGCATCGACCTGCAAAGTCCGCCGTTCACGCGTGCAGTTCAGTTGGGGGACCAAGAAGAAGAAGAAAAAAAAGAATAAGGGGGTTCCACGTCGCACTCCGCGACCGGAGATGCTTGAAACGCTGACGACTCGCGTCGACACGCGCGGCCTATCATCGAATGGACACTTCGCCGTGTTTCGAACCCGTCTCCTATGTGTCGATGCACTCGGCGTTGATGATGATGGCGTACCTTGCTCTTCCATTTCGTTTTTCCCCCTTCTTCCAGGCCTGGCCCACCCCTGCGATCGTATACGTGGATTAGCACTTGGCAACTCGGCGCTCCGCGATAGCCAGCGTGGCTGAACCAAATAAATTTAAAAAAGAACAAAGAGGCGCGCCCGACGGCCCGGCTCCGTGTGCCTCATCACGCCCAGTTCCCCCGCCAAACCCATTAGGATGATTGATATAATCACAGCCCCATCTTGGCGGGCAAGACCGCTCGGATGGTCATTGTCCCCGACCCGACCGACAGTGTCGACGCTGGCATGTACATGATTGTTTTTATTTTTGGCGTGCGACGCACCGCCCCGTCGATCGTGCATACCAGAGGGTCCACATCGTTTACCAGCGACCGAGACAACGGTACTCCATATGCCTCATTTCGTACAGCTCCAACGTGACGGGTTATCGAACCGATCAGAAACCAAGAGGCGTGAATCACGCTATCAAGATGAATCGCAAAAGCTGTGAGAGATGCTGACGTTATTGTCGCCCTCTGGATAGTCTGACTGGATGGATTATTATGTGCACACATCCCCTAAAAGACTGGAGAAAAAACACGTCCGAAGTGATGCGAAATGAGATCTGCTGTAGCGTGTTCACGGTCATGGGAGGGGAGTGGCTGAGGGTGTTTTGCGGCTTGGCAGTGATGCGCAACTAATAAACGATTGGGCACAGCGTGTGGTGATTGCGTATGTAACGTAGGTATGATTTAGTTTATACTACATGCGTTCCAACCCGTCGAGCAAGCAATATGGGATGCGGTGGTTTGTCCGTATTGAGAGAATACCCAAGAAAACCAGAACAAGACATCAAGACAAGCTGTAGCAAAGTATCTCGAGAGACGTGGAGTTGGGAGGTATATAGAATAACATGACAGAAACAAAAGAGAAATGGTGGTAAGGTAATACACTGTATGCGGCGTCTTTTATGAAAATGCTTCTGACAACGTACGGAGTGGCGAAAATCATGACAAGTGCTGCATGTCTATATCATGAAGGGATGTTGAAGGTTGGTCGTACTTGTCCACCGACGGGCCATTGTTGAGATAGGTGGAAGATTGTCGATGGAAGTAGCGCAGCTACTTGGCACGGGTAGCGTATACGGGGAGGTGTACTATAGGGAGTGGTCAAAGAGAGTTTGTCAAAGGATCAAGAACGAGCTTACGTCTGACGAAGAAATATCCGAAGGCGTTCTACGTGGCGAGACAACAGACGGGGACGGCGAGTGGAATGGAGGGTGCGGGCTGTAAGGTCGTAGCGACGGTAGTGTATAGGATGCCGTGGAATCATTTCCGAGCCAAGCCGGGTGAGAAGTGGGCGGGTACTGCAAGGACTGTTCATTACACTCGGCCCAGTTGCCGGTGTCCTCGAAATCGCCGTCGGGTCTGTTTGAGGAAGCGGGCTGCGGTTGCACCGGATCGCTGGATGCACGGTCGTAGCCTGGCAAGTCGAGCTGGAACTCGAAGATTTGTGGTTCCTCCTCGAGTGGACCTGCTTCTTCGCCCGTCCAGGTTGTGGTAGGCTGAGCACCGCTCTCGTGCATGGAGAAGGGATTGAGGCGAAAAACGCCCATCATCTTGCGCATGGCCTTGCTGGCCTGGGTGGCGCGAAGAGGGACTTCTGTTGGTGGAGCGAGAGAGCTACTCGCCTGGGCAGCAGGAGTGGGTGCGGAGAATTCCATGACGAAGCAATCCGATGCGACAGAATCCTCTGGCTCTACTTTCACGGGGGGGATGCTGGTAGAAGAGGAGATGGAAGAAGCGCGTGCTGAAGGGGATGTAGCCACACTGCTTGCAGGCCGTTCGGAGTTTGATGCCGTTTCCGGATCATCGATGGTATAGAGCCCATCGCCCCAGGTATGAGAGTCATACTTTGGGTGTGAAGTCATCGAGGACAAGGTAGTTACTGAACGGGTGGAGGACGCCGTTGGGGATAAGGAGGAAGCGATGGAAGGGTGTATGGAGTTGAGGAGGGGTCGGGATGAGGAGTGTGGGTAATCGGTTTGGTGGAAGAGCGTGAACGCTGAGTGACGGTAAGTGGGATTGAGGGCGACGTACGGGGGCGGCGAAGGAGGCGGAGGGGAGGAGTAGGTGACGGACGGAGTGGACCAAGCAGAGTACTGAGTAGCGTTCCAAGAGGACGGGATCTGGTGGGAGAAGGAGGGCTGGGGATCGGGAGAGGGTCTGGAAGGGTAGGGCCATGAGGAGGTGGATGGGAGGAGGTGATCGTGGGCGGGGTAAGAGGACCTGTCGGTGTTGTGGAAACGACGTTCTGCGAACAAGGGAAAGTGATCCAAGGACATGATCGGGGAAGAGAGAGGGATGTGACTTTGAGGAGGTGGAGGGAGAGGGCGGGGACGGGGACGGGGGAGAGGAAGCGAGGGGACGGGAGGGTGTTATAAAGAGGATCAGAGATGAAATTGATGCAGGCCATTCGGACAAACCAGCAACGGGTGGCCCGGGCGTCTTTTCGAGGGGGAGGGGAAACCTCAAGATCTGATGAACCCAATCTGCATCTCGCAGGTACATAAAACCCTTACCATAATACATATATAAAGAATTAAAAAAATATACAACAGCAAAGTCTGACCCCCAAATACATCCGCACGACGCTCTCCATCACTTCTTCTTTTTTTCCTTTTATGGGCTGTGCTTCTTCAAATGATTCGCCATCCCGGAGTACTTGCCTTTTAAGGAAGGTCATCCGAGGGCACCTCTGCTCCCAAAGACCAATCGTACTGGGACAAGTTTGCCAGTCGTGAGCGTAGATACGAAGCATTCATGTGAACGAACATCCTCGTGTAGCTCAATCTAACCCTTTTCTGCAGTCTTTCATTCATTCATCACCTCGCACCTCCAACTACTAGCACTCCCTCGACATGCCCTCCGGCGACATGGCCCGCACTTGCGGTTGCCTGCACACCCCCTCGTACTTTCTATTGGCCGTTCCATCTTTGGGCATACTTGACCCTACCCTTCACTTTTTTTTTTCGACACAGCATTTTATTTTTCAGCCGACATCACCCGGTACTTCTCCCTTGGTTCGTTTCCTGTCAGATAACAATCCCATCATGCTAACCACTCCCATTCCAATGCATCTAGATGTGCCGTGTACTTGGATGGTCGGACATTAAACTGGAATATCAACTATTTGCAAGTACTCTGCATCGTGTCTCGCTCTCCCCTGATCTCGCCATGTGTCACCCTCATCCCTGTCCCAGATCTCCGGTTCCAGACATACATCCACAGTGCTCTTCTTCGAACTCGCCACCAACCCGCAACAGACCTCTCTGCTGCGGCAGAGGGTATACCGCACTAATCACCCTTGCTGACGCCTCTCCTCGCGCTTCGGTACACCACTGTATCGTTTGTGATCCGCCGAAGCGCCCGCAAACCACGTTCAGGATCGCGGATTTCACTCGGCCGACGCCTTCTTCCGGTTGACCGGCTCTCAACGTGTGTTGCTACTTTGTCGCTCATCCTCGGTGGGTGCCTCGCCCCCATGTGCTCCCTCAGATTCGCTTTTCACTTTCCTCCTTTTGCAGATCTTCTCTGATTCTGCCCCACCTCCACATATTCCCACTCCCGCTTACAACCACATCAAAAAGAAATCTCCATGTCCCGCAACACATCGACCACTTTATCACAATCGCGAGACGCATCGCTCGTTCCTTGGCCTAATAAATCACGCAATACCAACAAACCAGCGGAGTTATGTATAATTCGCCACATCCTACCGCACCAGATCAAGTCTGCGCTGATCATCCCGACCACTCCGACTCCGTCCATATCGCAAGATATCCATGTGGAACGCGTCGCAGTCGTGAATCTTCCGCGGACCTCCAGGTAGATCTGCTCGAGATCACACAGGTCGTCCTGGCAGTCGATGTGAGCCTGTACTTTGACGGACGCTCACACGGTCTCCCGCTCGAAAAGTAAACACGATGAACCAAACTCGTCACCAAGCACGTTCGCAACTTGCCAGGCGCTCGCAATAGGTACGTCGAATCTCATCTTTTCCACCCCCTTTTCGCCACAACCCTCTACGCGATCAAGTTCGCGTTGTCATAAGACGGGATAGCCAACCTCGCATCTCTTCATGTTTGTGTAGATTGGGTCGATGTCTTCGCCGAGGGCACCATCTCGTGTAGTCGAGCAGCTGAGCGTCCCATTCTTGCATCCGCCTGATGAGGAAATCCGCGTGCCAACTGCACGGTAATGCAAAATCTCAACGGATCACGACCTTATCTCCCCACCCAGTATGACACAGAAATTTCCCTCCAACTGACAGCGTTGAGCGGTGGCCGGAAGGCGCGCATCGTGTAACAAACCGGTCCCAACGTTCTTTGCGAACTTTCAGACACGCCGCGGGAGTAATAAAGCTGTCTCGGAACACGCACTCCGATGGGATCAGTTCGACCCACTTTTCGCGTCATGACGAGTGGGGGTATCGTGGCTACATGTTATATAAATGTCAGTTTAGACCACCAATCCAAAGAACTTCATTTTTTTTTGGGGGGGTTACCACTGACTAGTTATTTTAGGGCTATAGTGCTGCAAATCCAACAGAAACCAGTGTCTTGATGGTACGATCAGCTAGGCTAGCACAACTCGGGTGCACGCCTGTACGTTGGCCTGATCCGCGGACGACCAGAAAAAGGGCGCATCTCAGATCCCAGTAAACGCGCCGAGTATTCCTGTACGGTATTAGGCGAGCGACGATCATGATGAACCAAGGTTTTCCGGACGGAAAAAATACGCCATGCCTGTCCACTGCCGCCGCAACGCCGGACGCCACCTCATGCATTGTACAATTCCCGGACAAGTCTGACGCCATGACAAGAACACAGCTGCTCGATCTTCGCACTATTGTTTGCGCCGCTAGCTCGGGATCGCTCCACCTCGAGGACGAAGCATTTAACGTTCGTGTGATCACGAGGGGTGAATTAGAATAAACCCAAGGTTTGATACACGAACCCGCGCGTCACGTTATCCATCTTTCCGTAAACGATGCGCGGGGATCTCGCGCAGGTGTTCGCGGGCGCCCGGCGATGTTGGCGCGGTGCGATCTCGGGCTAAATGGACGGCATGAGTGTATTGGACCCTGGTTGCGCGTGCTAGGACGAGGCTGGAAGCGACCACAGGCATGGATTTAAAGTTTTACCAAGAAGCATGCGTATACGTACGGTTTCGTCGTAAATATGGAACGGCGTCGTTCGGGTACTTATGATCGTCCCCCCCCAAGAATGCGGTGAAGAGGAAAAAAAAGAACAGGTCATTCGGGTTGCCTTTCTGGGATCCGAATAAGACATGCCGTGTGCGATTGGACCGGACGAGTTTAGAATGACAAAAGTCCGAGTGTTTTCCTCAGTTGCTTGCGGCGACGGTCATTCTGAAGCCTATTTTCGTTTGAAATGCTCACGTGTGCGTGCGCTGGAACCAAGCTTCGAGTCGGCGCGGCGCTCTGTTTGACCGCCGCCGCCTAGTCATATGCAGCGAGGCGCCAAGGTCACGTGGGAGCATCGTGGTAACCTATGTTTCCAAGTGTAAGCTTGAAGGATGCCCCTTCATACCACAGGGCACGTCTCACGTACGTCTCGACTAGGAAGCGATGCATGAGACCAAGGTTCCGTGCACAGTAAACTAGTTCGCCGTCAAGGGTGGACGCCACACCCATGCAATTGTCACGTACGCCGTTCCTAGTCGTCGTCCGCTGGGCCCAACCCTGTTCGAACCACCATTGCACGTCTCAGGGCCCGTGGTGCAGTGGGTATCACAACACACACACACACATATGCACGACGCAACGCCTCACCTCGCCCCCCGTTCATTCGCATGACGCCACGTCTCGCACGTCCATATCGCGCAACGTCTAGAACCCATTCCGAGTTGACGTGCCTGGTCTCTAAATGAAACTCGCCATTTCATGCATTTATTTCGACTTCCAAGGTTCTTTGTTCTCTTTGACCAAAACTATGTTGGGTAATCATGCAGGGATTCCCGTGGCGCGATCTGTTCCCCCGATTACGACACAGGTGCACCGGATACTTTCATGTCAGGACGTGACTTGTTGAGGACGGTGAGGTGATACGGGCCGCATGTTGTGCATAAACTACTTTCTATCCGATGTTGTGTATGATCGAAAGAAGAGGGACTTTTTGGTTGCGTCCTCCAAGCTCCGTCCCGCACGTAAATGGCGTGTTCGATGACATCTTTCTGTTTGGAAAAAAAGCTTCACGTCCATGAATGATCCATCATGTCTGCAATGTTGCGCCCGTGGGGCTTGTATGAAACCTTGACGAAAAACAAAAACATGAATGGCGTGGGATCGATCAAAGATATCATTAACATGTTCTGTCAATCCAAGACCTTTTTGCTCCACCGTCCGATCCACCAGCGACATGCACGCTTGCGGGTCGTGAGCTGTGCAGTGTCGAGCCCACTGATGATCATCAAACCCATCCACGTCGTCTCTTCTTGCTCGCTCTTATCGCTCGTCTTTTTCTCCCATATCAAACCAGCCTGGGTACCCAAGTTTAGAAAGTTGTCGCACACGTGTGGCGCAGTGTAATTTCCTGCAGCAACATACACACGCGTTTGGGACGACTTGGCGAGAAGCAATGATAACGCGAGCACGAGTACCCCGTGGGACGAATCGAAGTGCAATAAATCCGACATGATAACAACATCATAGCCTGGCAACGTGCTGTCGATGCGCTGCGGAAGATGCCTAGAAAATAATGAGAAAAAGAAGAACACATAAAGAAAAAGAAAAAAGATGTATGTACAGCCGTGACCATGGTGCAATGAATCGACTTACAAAAGAGGGGTGATGTCGGATCCCCATTCGAATCCTACGCCATACACTTGGCAAGGGGGTTGGTAATAGGGTCTGTTTCTGTCGACGTTGGCTTTGAGATTACCAAGGATGCCGTCGTCTGGATAATCGGTCGCGACGATCAGGGATGGCGGCGGGTCGATGGTCGCCGCGAGTAGCGAGGGCAGTGCGCACCCTGCGCCAAGCTCTATGACTAGAAAACATGATAAATCAAGGCCCGATCCGGAGCCTAAGTGTGTCTAAACTGCTTACTACGACGACCTGCGACCGGGAGGACCCCGCGTTCGACTAGTTCGGCAAGGACGAGCGCAGGCGAAAAGAGGTGATCCGCAAGCAACGTGTTCGCCTTGAAAAGAGGCGTGGTCGACGTGGCGCGCATGTATCGCGTAACTCGGGAACACCCACCTTGCCGTCCTAATAGAGAGACAACAACAAAAAAAATAAACGGATGATCCATGATTGGGGGCTCTATCCCCGATGTGAAAGCCGACGACGATATGGGCGAGTCGAACCCACCTTGGGAGCCACAGTGAGTCTCAAGGGGCCGTACTGGACGTACCCCGGATCCTTGACCGTCTCACCACCTAGGATCTCGAGCGCATCGGATAAGATGTCTTCGACGTCGAGAGCGTCCATCGCCGCATCGTCGCCAACGCACCCCAAAAATGAAAACACCCACTTACTTTCAATCTCCGCGACGAACAAAGTCCTTCAACCTTTACTCAGCGCAGGTGTGACGGCGACTCCGCTTGTCAAAGAGTCAGTGGCAGTCTTGGATTCACCAGGGCGTGCACCGTCCATGCCTAACTCATGCCGAGTAGTAGGTAGCCCGTCATGGCGCATCCGTCGTCCAGAGTGTGGACGGTGTCGACGTAGAGCGATCAACATAAGATGCACGTCAGAGGCCTCAGAGCCATATGGACCCACACTTGATCCCTTAATCCCGCTCCTACCCGGATCAGCGCACCATGCAGTTGGCTCCGAGAACCTGGTAACCACCGGCCATGAATGCCTGAGCCCCCGATGACCTAGGGACCAGCGTAACCGCCACAAATTCGGGTCTCTCCACCTACGGTGGTACGGCATGTCATTTCCCAGCGTTCACGAGCTGCCCCCCCAATACCAGGTCGTCGGCGAGAATTTATATCTACCCGTGTGGTGCGCCCACGCTCCTTGACATATAGAGATGTAGAATGTTTTGATTACAACGATAATTCGGACGACAAGACATCGTGGATGCGAGCCATGCATCGTCGACGGTCTCGCTCATTCGCGAGAAAATACCAAGGAAGTCGCCGCATGATAATGATAGCAATAAACGGTGAGTTCCACTCACGATCAGCGCTTGGACACGATCTCATCTCTCCTGGTATAATACCCGTGTTGACTCACCATGGTCCCAGCCACGCCTTGGATTATCTGTTTATTTTCCATTCGAGCGTGTGGGCGGACAGATGCTCCTCGTCATTCACCGATTCATCGTTGGTACCTCTATCAGGCAGCTTCGTCATTTCATTTCATTTACAATCTCAATGGACATGCGACCAGTGTCTCGGGCCTGAGGTGCAACGTACGTGACTTGGTCCGACCACCAAGGCAGTGGTGGCGGTGGTCGTCTCGGAGTTAGATTAACAATGCTGTCGCCCACGTCCCTGGAATGCAATACTCTGAATCATTATGGTAGGTTGCTCGTCCATTTCTATGCTTGGAAACGCTACCTCCAAAACGACACCCCTCAGATTAGACGTGACGGCGCATTCGATCTAGATGACAGAGGCACGCACCAACCCGGTGCACCAATCTGCTCCGCAGTCGACAGAGTGTGAGGCGCGCTATACGACGTTTATCACACGTTCGGCCATCCGTGGTGTCCCACGCAGCGACACTTCATCCAAAGAGCGAGCAACACCAAAAACGTCGACTGAAAGAAGTATGAGAACCACCCATCCACAACGCACAAAACCATGGCGGAAATGCCCTGTCCGAATCGGATACCACATCGATCATTGATCTCAAGACGACTCAAAAAAACGCTCGCCACTCTAGTGGCACGGGATACTAGATAGTGTACGTTGTGCGAACGTGCGATGGAGAGATACAAACTCAGGACTTCATCTCCGTAGAGCTCGTAATCCGGTACACCGAGGCGTTCCTATGTCAGGGGGTTTATGAAAGGCTGAACTGGCTATAGACTGTCCTGGATGAACGGTGGTCCTTGCTGGTGAACGAGACCGTTCCGTTCCACTCTGTAGTAGAACCATCACTAACCCTTATCGTGCCGCGAAGGCTGCGTTAAGATAATCAGGTGTATGAGCAGTGTGCGTGCTGCGATGTGCTTTACCCACTTTCGGAGATGAGACTACGCTTTTTCCCCTCTCAAATGCGTTGGACGGGTGTTTACGAGCGTGGGGGGGACCGAAGATCCCGCGTTGCAGACGGATTCTCTGGACGGATGGATCTCCCCGTACGCTGGCGCGCTGACAGACTCGATATTGATACCATGCATGATGGATTGGTGTCGACCACGATGAACACGTCGAGCTGCACATTGGACACCTTTCCGCGCTGATATGAGATTGCTGTGCATTCCACATAGAGGTCCATTACTGTTCAGGTGGCGTCAGCCGTTCGAAGGAGACGTTAGAGGTGCTTTGGGCATCCCGAATCCATGGCACTCAGAACGTCAGAAGTCACCAAGGGGCAGTAAAGCAACCTAGCTCCGTCGGCAGTGTAGATTGGTGATCGGACAGCAGAGAAGGCCAAGGCGCTCCGCAGTCAAAGGCTCCACTCAGCCCTCCTGACCCAAAGTGACAAGACATTGACAATATTGACAGAACCACAAACACCGGAGTTAGCCGACTGATTTCTTACGAGAGATGCACCACCTATACGCATGATGCGGCATGTCCATGACGGTGGCGACGTGGTGCGATGGATCGAGCGAGGGACGATGAAAACTTTTGCATCATACCGCCCTCGTCGTCAACGTGCCGTCAACCAGAGTCATGTGGCGTACCTCACACTCCCATGTGGCATCACTATGATTCTATCATATGATCCTAAAACTCCACACCGTCCCGAGTACTCGGTTCCCAGAGCAAGCTTGATTCAGCCAACATGGGCGCCTTGGCTCTTTTTTTGCATCACGGCATCGCCCACAAGTTCCGCTTGATCGGTCTTCTCTAGCCAGATCGGCGCTAGCGCTCCGCCATTCATAAGAACATTGCTGACCAAACATCACGGGAAGCTCGTGCAATTTCCAATTGCTCCTTACAACCAAATCCCTACGAGGACGGATTCCGCGCGTGAAAAAGCGGGCATGTTGTACACTGGAACATCTCGGCAACGAAAAAGCAAACGTAGCTCAAGTCGATAAAAAGAAAAAAAAAGTAGAACGACTTAATCTCCGTAGAGCTCGAATTCCCAGGGAGTTCTTGTGATAGGAGCGGATTCGCTCAACCAGATCCTTCGTAAGCGACAGGTTGCATAGATCTTTATGAAGGCGAGGTGGGAGTAGGTTCCAGAAGGTAAGGGGACCTGGTTGGACGGCCATCCTCTCTCCGCCGGGTGATGGGCGTCCGCTAATTCGCTTGATGGCTGGGCGTGCGCGAGCGAAGCGAATTGGGGGACGAATTTCGCGAGGTTAAGCGTGATCGTCGACCATGCAGTCAGAGGGCTCGACGAAGACGGCGGAAATGCGAGGGGGAGGTGGAGCACCGGGGATGCGCCTTGATTACGCACGAGTTTGGGTGCTTTCTAGAATCGTCATCGCCATGGATGTGATTGGCATAGTATGAGCGCGGGGACTCGGGAAGGATCACATTAGAAGAGAAAAAAAGTATATGCACCTGAAAAGTGGAACATCGAACGGTTCCTTGTCTGCCCTGCTTATCGACGACACCGACTTCGAACGACCAATCTCTGCCTAAATTACGGACTTGAATGTACAGCCAGCCGTGTTTCAACCCGAGTACTCCTCCGCCAGAAGACGCGTGCGACGGAACCGAAGGGGGGCACTGAATGAAAGTCTTGCGCAGCGTCGGGGATTGGATGTGAAGTACGGTTTGATTTAGTTGGTGCCCTCGACTGGCATCCGTACGTTGGTCGCGATAGACGGATGGCGCCGTTATCAGAGTGGCCGGTGGAGATGGTGCGGGAAGCGAGGTGGAATCATTTAGAAGATGTATGAAAGAATCAGAGGGCAGACTGCCGTCAGCCTGCACTGAGAACAACCCCAAAGGATCGCTGCCTGTCGAGGAGAACAGCGAAACGACGTCGGGCTGGACGGATCTCGCAAACATGCGGTTCGTGAACGGATTCTCCACTCTGATCACGCCGCAAATGAGGGCTCTCCGAATCAATCGGTAGAGATAGGAGCGCGATATCCCCAACTAAATGCAGCTCACATCATGCCACACTTGCAATGTATGTACTATACCGCGGGGACGAGGGAAGGTATAAACTACAGTAGGGTGATGAGCGTAATACGGTATCATCAGTAAATACAGCAGACAGCCAAGAAGAAAAGGTCGAGCATCATTCACGCCAAGCAGGCTTTGACAATCTTCTTCAACACCTTCAATAACTCCCGTTTCTTGTATGGATCATCGGGGAGCTTTGAATCCCCATTCGCCAGCGCCAACAGGTATTTGAAATCGGCCTGTACAACAAGGGGGAGTTTCGATGCAAGCTGCTTTTTCTTGCCATCAATCCGGGCTTTGAACTGTTTCGCAAAGTCCTCCGATATAACCTCGGCCCGCGAAACCACCTCAGAGGGTACCCCTGCTAAACTGGCGACATGGGTACCAAAGGAAGAAGAAGCGACACCATCAACCAGTTTGTAGAGGAAGATGAGCTGTGTATGGATGGTTTACGTTAGAAAAGGGTGGAAGGACACAGAAACCTACCTTTTGCTGCTCATCATCGAGACTTGTCGACATGTACATATTCCTAATGTTGGGATGGTATGCAAAGTCGTCAGTGAGTGAACCATAGTGGGTGGCAAAAAACGCTAGAGGGAGGGTGCGTGTAGCGAGTTCGTGCAAAACAGCCTGTCCATGCAATCCATCAACGGGAGTATTGCGAGTAAATTTATTCACTTACACTGGCGATCGCCATTCCATCCTACAGATCATAAGCGTTTAGTGTTTTCCAAGATCTCAGGAAGTAAACTTACATAGGTTGAAGTTCCTCTACCCAGTTCTAGACAGAGCGGTCAGCAAGATACATTGAACAGAATCATTCATCGTACCATCCAGAATGACCAGTGACCGAGGGGTTGCGTCACGCAAAATCTTGCAACTATACAGATGTCAGTCAGTAATCGCTACGAGTTCACGACGAATTTACCATTCATCCAACTCGACTTTGAATGTACTAGCATTTGAAAACATGTTGTCATATGCTCCCATGCGAGTAAGGATCGCATCAACGGGACAAAGCCTGTCAGTTCTGATGAGAACGTCATTTTGACACCAAAGGGTGCTGCTGACCGTGCTGATTGTGCAGGAACACGCATTCCAAGCTGCGCCATAATCTATGCAATGTGAGTCTCTCTTTCAAGTAAAGTTGATTTTATACACACAATACCGGTTGCTGTCATTCTCATAGCCTGAAATGATTGAGTCGAAGATTCACGGACATTTTCTCGGACTCACTGTAGACTTGCCTCTGTAGGGACGAGTGAGATCAGTCTAATGGCAGGGAAAAATGGGAAGAGCAACACATACCCCATGTTTGGCCCTACAAACGAGCTTCAGCAACGGATGACGACGACCATTAGATCCCAACGTACCAGTCAGCAAGGCAATCCTGCCCACGTCTCCGCCGAGCTTGATATCATTGGGAATAAAATTTGTTTTCAGTTCAGCCAGGGTCGGGTGTCTCAGGTCTTTGAACTCAATAAATGCTGCGTCCCCCTCCACGAACTCGGGTCTACAAGAAGGCTCGCCAATCGCAATAGAGGCCTTGGCCAATGAGAATAAACAATCCAATTCCGCAAGAACACGGACGGCTCGAAGCCAAATTCCACGGTCGGTGTCAAATTCCTCAAAGAGTCGTCCTTTAAACTCTTTAATGGCAGTGGCGCGGTTTTCGCGTGCCTCTTTCAGTGCACGGATAGTCGGTTGCAAGGAGGGCACGACCCAGCGTTTGGCGGCCTGAGCAGCTTTGTAAGCAAGAGGTCACTTAAGGACAAGTATACCTTACCTTGGTGGCGCCGCTCTTCACCCAGTCGTCAGGAATATTTTTCTCGTTAGCTTTCGTTTGGACGAGATAAATTTCCTATAAGCCTGCGCATTAGTAATTTTCAGCATTATAGCGGTCAATACTTACTTTATTCCCCGTTCCACTGTGCCACCAAGAGAGGGAACATCTGAAGAAAAATGTGAGGAGAATAGATCCGCCACGACATCTTGGGCTTACCCGAGTTTCTTCTCAAACTTCTTCAACTGCCCATCAAGCTCCTTCTCTAGGTTCGTGATTTCTTCCATCACACCATCATAAATGTCGTCCTTCCCGTCCACGGGAAGTAATTCGTCCGTTTCTGGACCAAATCAGAATTCGATATCTTGGTAGACATACTGTCTACCTTTGTCAATGGTGAACCGTGACGTTACATTCTTCAAGTGAGGTGTAAGATCTGGCGCGGATCTCAACAAGCCCAATATCGTCTTGGACGCGAAAGACTCGGAGTTGTCTGCTAGGCTTGCAAGGCCTTCACTGAGCTTCCTAAATGCCTGGGAATGACTTCACGTTAACGGGGTATATTTAGCAATGAGCGTCATTCACGTACAAAAAGCACCTTGGTGAAATCCTTGACTTTGCAGTTCTTCGCATGTATGCGGGAGACAATGCGCTCAAGATCAGGAAGACCTTTCGCTAGTTTACTAAACTCCTCCTCGAACGTCGCATGGTTAATCAGCTCCTGAACAGCGTCCAGTCTGCCAAACGACGGACATTAACGACGCAAAACCTAACGAAACTGTGTAATTACCGATCATTGATGTCTTTCACATCACGCAAAGGAACACAGAGCCATATTCTAAAGAGTCTCTTCCCTGTTGGGCGGACGTTACATCGAAGTAGGGGTAAATAAAAAGCAAAGATGGACATACCGAACGGAGTAATGCACCTACTCAATAGTTTATGCAGTGATCCCTCATCCGTGCCTTCGTTGTTTTGTAGTACCTGCCCGAACCCGTGAGCTGCTGTCAAGCGAGGGCAACTTAACCAATTAACCTCAATGTGGCTAAGGGTCTGGCCATCCAGAACCAGATTCCGTCCCCGTTTCATTGGGTCATAGATATTGAAGTTCTTCATAGTCAACAAATCTTTGTCAATATTGAGCTGGCGGAGATACCACGCCATCGCCCCGAGTGCCTCAATAGCGGGCCGACAACCAGTCATGTCTCGAATACTTGCTGGCACAGCTTCATGGAGGAAGCCGTCCTCATCCATGGGCGCGTCCTCATTTCCGGAGAACATTTTATTGAGCTCTACGAAGGTTTGTTCATACGCGAAGCCTTCAACATCACGAAGACTTGTCCAGAGGCACGATGACGGCAAAATGGCTTTCAGAAGTCGTACCGTCGCCACGGACAGATTGCCCTTCCAGTCCGATCAGTAACACTTCCACAATAGATATGGTAGGAAACGGACACTACCTTGGTAAAGATCACCTCCTTTGGCCTCAGCTGCCTGATCATTGTCTCCAGTTTCGTGAAGCAAACATCATCGTCGAATGAACTCAGGTTGAACTGTGAAGTCGCACTGTCCAACACACAAATCCCAAAGTTACCACCTTTCTTAGCATCAACGTCTTCGCGAATGGAGATGCAATGACCGGCTTGTTCGTCGGTAAGGAGTTCCTCGTCGACGAGGGTTCCGTTGGTGTAAACTTTGTTGAGCTCTCTGTGGATAGATCAGCACCAATTCGAAGTTGACGTCGGGTCACAACGTGCCTTCGAACAATTTTATCCTTGCCTTTGTCGTCGGTAGGTTTACCTTTCGATTTAGCCATGCGCATCTCGGCACCAAGCGCGGTCTCTGATTGATCAACCCGACCAACCTTGTAGCCTGCTCGTGGGTTCAGCTATTTTTAGTCTGCCGAAACAATTGTCTATACCTTTTGCGAGGAATTTGCTACGTCATGACTCGTCCTCAGTAAACATGTACCTCATTCAGACAAGACTTACGCAGCCCAGAAATTGAAGGACGTCTCAGGAACGCCGACCTGGGGGTTTCTTATAAAAATTGACAGAAATTGGCCAAGACGCTGCATACCATGGACATCTTCACTCGCTGAGTGAGCTTTAGGTCAAACTCTCTGTGACCGACACGAGCATCTTCTTCATACAGCTGCATGACTTGTCAACCGAAATAAAGCTCCTACACAGCTCCTACGTACCTCTAAGAATTTCCTGTAAATTAATGGGAAGGTTAAGCAATTGGAGATAAAGTCAAAGGATCGCTGTACCCTTTCTGGAAGAACAAGATCTTAAGGGATAATTCAGTCACTCAGAAAGATGTGAAAGATAGGGACGGCGTACCGTGTCGAAATGATTTTGCTTGATCTGACAATATAAGCATCAGCGCGTTTCCGCAGGCAGGAATATCCCGATGTCGTACCTCCCAGAACTAGAGGAAATTTGTGGTCAGAGACACATACCACGCATATAAAAATGACTTGCCTGTTTTTCGAATGGTGTGAAATCGGCCCACGCCTTTTTGGGGATGTACACTGTGCGCGGATCGTACCCGGGTTCACCTGGACGAACACCATCCTTCTAAAGAAAATGTTAGATAGGACAAGCCTTGAGGTTGCGAGTACTTACATCTCGGACGTCCACCAAGAAACTGAATGGATCGTCTGCAGCTTTTTTCTCAGTCTTCTTCTCCTGAGTGCGCTGCTCGGCTATGGTCAAGAAAAGGGAGGTGACGCTGCCAGCACTCGGATTTTCTGCGAGCGACTTTTTGAGGGTGGGACGTCTAGGGGCTGATTTTTTTACTTTGGGCTGATCTTCGTCTTCATCCTCACCTTCATCGTCGTGATGAGAGGAACGCCCAGATGACCGCTGGGAGGTACTCCTTCGAGAGGAAACACGAGATGAGGAGCGACCGCGTGGTTCCTCATCAGACTCATCGGGGACGATAAAGTCATCGTTATCGACTGGAGAGCTTGAGCGGGATGGAGTTGCTGACAGATAAGAATAAGTATGACACAAATAGTAGCGCGCGTGGACAGCACACACAACGCTTTACTGGGGACTTCCTGAACCTTGACAAGCGAGAACCAAATGAAGCGACGTCACATTGCTCATCGTCAGAGGAAAGCAC
Source organism: Boletus insuetus (assembly GCA_038093095.1). NCBI lineage: Eukaryota > Fungi > Basidiomycota > Agaricomycetes > Boletales > Boletaceae > Boletus > Boletus insuetus. Next base: position 29,153 of record JBBPRQ010000062.1, on the reverse strand, counting down.
TGCCATGCGCGGCTTTTTGGTCCGACCTGGGATATATGCGCCATGTTAGACAGGTCTGGGCAAAGTATCATGAAACATTAACCTCGGGAAGGGGACGACCCATCTTGATAGTCGGGAGAAGAGGTGCGGTACACAGGATATTTGGTGGTGGTCTCATTTTCATCCTGGTCTTCATCGGAATCTGCGATGACAATCTTGCGCTTATGACGTGTCTGGAAATGGACGTGAAACAGGAGCGGTGGAGTGGGAGAAACGTAGCGAGTTTACCAGCTTGACCTTTGGGGACTTGACTCGCTCTTCATCCGAGAGCATGTCGACGTCGATGGGGTCGCTCGTTGGAGGTGTATCTTTGACATTGCTCTCAACGTCGGACGACGCGGAACCTCCCCCCAATTGGGAGTGCGTACGTCTTGACTGCACCGATGCTAAAGTAGACGCACCAGTCGGCTTTGCAGGTTTTGCGCCAGGCTTGCCAAAGAAGTTCATAAGACTCTTTTGTTTCATGTTCTCTGACGACGAGCGTTTTTCTGGTGCTTTTTGCTGCGACGGCATGTCGGACGTTGAGGCGACGGTAAAGGTGCTTGGACGCGAGACGCGATTGATCCGTCGCGTCTGTGTGGCGCGTTGTGGCATATTTAAGCATGGATAAAAATTAAAATGCAATTTAAATAGATATATTAAATGTTTTTCTACTCGATAAACGGGCCTGGGGAGTGAGTGGCAACTGTCATTTGTTTTCCCCACCCCATACTGTCGTTTTCTCGTCCCTCCTTTATGCTTGCTGTCCTTGTCCTCCTTCCTCTACTCATCTCGGTGCTGCCAACCGCACTTGCTACGCAGGGCGCAACTTGGTACGTTGTTCCTGCTCTTCCCATTGGTCGATTCATGATCACCTCTCCAAACGCAGTAACAGCACTAATCACTGCTCGTCAGACTATCCTTGCTGTAGTGCGTTCTGTATTCGATGTTATCCTTGTTCATACTCATCACAATCTATTAGGCCCATATGGTTACTGTGGCGCTCTAGATAGCACCGTCAGTTTCTACCAGTTTCTCCCCAGCTTACCTTGCTGATTCACAATAGTTCTGTCTAGGAGGGTGTAATCCCCTTTCTTCCAGCACTCTCGACTCCTGCATGCCCAATCCCGTATGCCAGAATGCCAACGTAAGAAGATAAAACCATCTTACACGACATACATAGTCTTCACCATTGCTCAGTATAGTCTTTCCGACACCTCGCGTATCATTTCCAACGCTACCTACTACAATGGTAATGCAAGCGAATATGGTACGTCCAACTTGGATTCACAAGAAACAAACTTACCAGCCCGATGCAGATTGGGTGCTCGAGCAAGGTTCTATCCTTAATACGACCTCAGATGGCGAGGCTGCTATTGCTCTCATCCTTACCGAGCAAGGTGGTGGTACTCTGCTGTCTTCCACACGTTACGTCCATTATGGCCGGATCACCACCCGATGTATGCCCACTTCGCCATTCCCTTTATCATATATAACTCAGGTTTCCCAGTGAAAACTGGTCGTTGGGCTGGCGTTGTCACCGCATTCATCACCATGAGCAGCATTAAAGACGAAATCGATTGGGAGTTTCCTGGCAACAGCACCACCCAAGGTCAAACCAACTACTTCTGGGAAGGCGTCATTCGTAAGCCCGCGAACACCCCCTATCTTTCCGTTCACAAATCATCCTCGTAGCTACGGTTTCCAAAGGTGCCATCGAGACTGGCTTTACGGACACATACGCTAACTGGCATGATTACACTGTAAGTCCCAATGGTATGCCAATAATGCGCTGTAATCTCAACACATCTGTCATTAGATTGACTGGCAACCTGATTCCCTGACCTTCTCGATCGATGGCAACGTCACGCGGACTGTACTGGCTGCTGATTGCGTCAACAGTGCTACTGGTGTTACCGAGTTCCCCAACACTCCTAGTCGCATCCAGCTTAGGTAGACCCTAAGATTAGATTAGTCAGGAGGAAACTCACAGTGGATTGTACAGCATTTGGCCTGCTGGTATTGCCTCAGAACCTGAGGGCACTGTTAAATGGGGTGGGGGTATGATTCAATGGGATGACCCCGATTATGTTTCAGCCGGTAGGTTGCACTGTCTATATTCCCTCACCAAAACTTCATAATTGGCCAGGCCATTTCTACGCCCTCTTCCAGTCCGTATCTGTGGAATGCAACGACACCACTACTCCTGGTCCTGGAGCTACGTCATATGTTTACGGTCAAAACTCCACGTTGGATACCCCGTCGATCGCTTTCTCTAATGCCTCAACTTTGATTAATGGCTCAAGCCCGCGCTCCAGCGTCAACACCCAAAGAGTCCTCGGAGCTGGTGCTTTCGCTATAGCGCTCCTCGCTCGCCTTTTCTGACGTACTGACGTCTTGGATGACCCTTGCAGTGATTGACGAGATTATTCAGTCGCTGTCGTCGCTTTCTCTTTTACTCTACTCACCCCGGAGACGTATGTACAGACGACTCCAGCTCGGGCACTACTTTTCCCTTTGGGTATCGTTGACCATTTGTGGTAGATGCTTACTTTCTACGAATTTTGATCTATTCCGTTATTGGTGTCGCGCGAACGTGCATCCTTCAAGGGCTCGGTGGACGGTAAGTTTCGGTATGATCGTGATGAGTGATAGTGGACGTCGACACTGCCCCACGTACCCCATAATGTCCGAATTCCGCGACCACTTAGGCCTATGCTTCCTCTTGACTGGCTTATGCTGGTTACGAGTTCGTGCTCGCTATCCGAGTCTCAAGCTAGGTCGCCTAAACCAGTTGCGCTTCGTGTAGTCACGCTCGCCGAAGCAGGTAGTCGTCGGTTCAAAAGTGACGATCTCTCGATCATACAAGTGCAAGAACGTGGATAACTCAGCTTCACGCTGGAACACATATCAACCGTACAAGCATTACATACAATTAAAGGTACAGTGATTTATACAAGTGCAGTTTGGTTATACAAAAGAATGTACATGATCCCATATTATCACACCGAGAAGGTAATCTAGTAGGCCGAATCGGTCTTGAAGTTATCGCATGACGAATGAGGTGGGAGCGGAGGTTTTTCAGAACTTGTTGCAGCGAGCATGAAAGCATCTTGACGGACGTGTCACAGTGGGATTCTGATGATAATACTTCACAGCCCTAAGCATATGAAGTGTAGGCGTTGGCACGGTTCCAGTTGAGAGACGAGTGCGAGGTGCGCGCAGGTCTGAACGAGCGACTATCATGGCTCCAGCTAACATCATGTCGGGAAAAGGATTATAGACGTTAGGACGGATTACTTACGTCGAACTCGTCGCAGAACTAGACCTAGATATGGAGTCCGTCATGTAGGGCTGCATGTTCGCTGGAAAAGGCTGTGGGGCATGAGTGGCGTCGCTAGCTGGAAGTCCGCTCGGGATTGCTGTGCTATAGCGGGGGCTGCATATCTGACTTGCCATGGAGAAGCGTGAGGAGACATTGAAGGGAATGGCGAATGGATTGAGACCGATATCAGAGGATTTTCCGTGCCCAAAAAGTGACCCAGAAAGGAACGGAGAAGGCTTCGTGTGCGTTGGCGCGCCTGCGTCGCAAATATAGCGAGCCTCGATAGGGTGTCCGGCGTATGACTGGCATTGTAACGCCTCTTTCGCTTCCCGAGCGTTCGAAGCATTCACGTATTCGACCATAGCTGTGATGGTTGTGTCTAGGGGACCGACGTGTGACGATCCGAGAATTTTGATGTCTTTGATGGGCCCAAACGGATAAAAAAGCGGGTGCAAGTCCGAAACCTGTGTGAACAATATGGTGGATAGGTTGGACACCATCAGCTTCGATGTCGGTATGTGGGTAAGCTCCCAATGATCGTTTATCTGGTCCTCTGGTCCGCCAGGGATGGGAAGACTCCCCTCACGTTCAGGGATAGAAGGTATAGAAATAGCGAGCATCATCGAGCGATCCGCTCCATCTAAGAAACCTATGGTAGAAACCAGTCAGGACAACGCTAAATCACAGCACAGGCTACAGGACCTTGGGAGCGCTGGACTACCGCCCACGAGACATCAAGCACGTGTCCTCTGAGGAAAGTGTCAAAGGGAGGTTAAATGCAGTTATATGAGCAAGAACTTTATCTGTGTGCGCGACAACGTGTCCATCGCTGCCTTGGCTTCTTGGTGGGTCGACATGACAATAAAGCCACGCCGACGAGAAGCGCTGTCCAAAGTAGCCAGAATGACGGCGTGGGTCACAGTTCCGTAGGGTTCGAAAAACTTGGCGAACTCGAACCTAGATATGAACAGGGACGTTTGGGCTTATACTCCTACGCGGACAACGGATCTCACTTGGTGAGGTCGAATGGCAAGCCGAGTACGTAGAGGTTCCGACGCAGATCTCCGTTTAAGAGAAGCGGACGGTGGTTCACGGCGGACGGAACGGAACGTGAAAGAAAACTTTGAACGCATATATGAGTCTGGTCCAGCGGGATGTATCAAGTCGGAGACTTGCTTGTTGTTTTCAGTGCCTCGACAGAGACCCTCCTGCGAGACCCTGAGAGAAAAGAGGTAAGAGAGGTCGTCATGCGATATGGAGTTCACTTCCTTGTTTGTTTCAGGGGCCGCGGGATGCATCGCCAGTTCTTTATAGCGACCTTGGGATTGTCTAAACTGGCCTGGTGACATGATGAACCCATCGATTAGCATCAGCTGTTACACCCTCTCACCGCACATCGTGACGCTGGCTTTTACACCGAGGGCTGCATTGATACCCCTCATTTCAAGATGCACCAGATCATTAAAGCTTACCGCTGAGCGTTATTTGGTCGAGGGCATCGGGGTGTGTGTCGCGATTCATATTCTAGGATTACCAAATGAAAAGGAAAGAGAGTGAATCAAATAAAGGAAACTGAGCGAGACGAATCAAAGGGCGTGAAGGGAACAAGAAGATGAGAAGAACACGCGGGAACTTCGCACACCCTAATTTATCCTACGCGTCTAGGTCACGTGCCGTTGATTTTTTGATAGAGCGGATCCAGATCCCTCGTCAGCGACGTTGACCGCATTGTGCACCCTAGATTTTGCCGCCCAGGTAAGATGCCACGACACTCTCGCCTCGCCCCTTAGCCTGATCTCGCGTATTCTCAAGTCCAAACAGGACGTAAGAGCGCATGTCTAGGAGCCTTTTTTACTGTTCCTCACTTCCCTCCTCCACGCAAGTCGCCTTGAGACGCGCCGGGTATGAAACGGTCGACGACCTTTCAGGTGTCTCTGCGGAAACCCTGTCCAAAGGTGAGCCCCCTCGAACCTTATCTCGCCTGACTCACTTCTCCATGTTGGTGACGCTACCAAGAACTCGGTATCGATATCGCGGGCTCCCAAGCTTTGATATGTGCGACGCAGGCTCTGAAGGGTTTGCCCTTGAGCCAGTCCGTAGCCTCATTGTCTCGCCCAGACTTAATAAGATGCCGCTATCTTTCTGTGAATAAAATCCTCGGAGGTGGGCTCCCACGAGGCCACATATTGGAAATATCTGGTCCCCCGGGTAGTTTCAAAGAATCTCTTGCACTAGATTTCGTGCGAACTTTTGCTGAGGCCAACGAACGTGTCATTTTTGTTGGTGTGCATTTGGTGTCACCTTCCGCTCTTGGGGTGCTGAGCCATTACATGCTAGATATGCAAGGCATGACAAGCCCAAAAGCCATTTCCGGGGTTCTCGCAGGTAATTCATGCATTTGTTTGATACGAGGACGAGTAAATATTTCACCCACAGATGTGGCTTCGCCTTACTGCCAAGAGTTGATACGCTATGCTCGGTTTCATGCATTACCGGACCTCCTAATATTTATGCACAACCTACTTGCAGAGCTCCGCCCAACAGTGGGTATTCCAAATTAACACCCGCGTCTTGGTAGCTGATCGATGGAAGACGGGACTGCTTATTTTGAATTCGATCTCTTTCCCTTTCCAAACACATCCGGATCTGCCCCCGTCAAGGAGGACAGCACTATTGGGTATTATCCGACAAACCCTTCTTCAAGCGTGTGCATCCAATAATTTAACTGTAGGTGACGTGGTCCCTCCGTCAGAGCAAGGCACTTACGTTTCCACCAGATCGTCGTTACCTCGCAAATGGCAACTAAAATGCTTGGTGCAGACGGATCAGCAGCCACCTTCGACACAGGAGCAAAGGCAGTAATGATGCCTCAGCTAGGCTGGTATCTCTCAATCGATGTGGATTGCGGGCTGAAGCAATTTCAGGATCTGACTACCTACCTTCCGGACGATCATATCGACTCGTGATCATACCACACTCAAGAGTGGCAGGGTAATGTGATTCCACTTCAACATAGTCTCGTGTACAAATTCCATTTCAGAACTGTACGCCTTCTCTCCTCTCCAAGCGGCCAGTGCCCAGGTGATGCCTCACAAGAGAACTATGCGCTGGTGAGTCAATTACCGTGTGATATGCCAACCGATTGATGCATGGAACGATCAAGGAGGGTTCATAGCGGACATGGAATGGCTGAATTTGTAGACCCTCTTTCAGAATAGCGAAGCTATTCGATCACGAGGTTTTCCCGAGTAATAATGTCCTTCGGCGTCACGATCACATCTAGCTTCTCATCATGGTTCGTCATTGGGACTTGCCCTGCCTCTAGCAGTTGCTGTTGGAGAGACAGCGCAACTAATATATGCATGAGCCTATGATGTCGAGAAAACGTAATATGAACTACCTAATAAAGGTCGCGGTCGTTTGGCGGCGCCGACATAGGAAGAAATGAAATGGTCATAATAGCCTTTACCATGGCCTAACCGTGATAGAGATGAATCGAACGCGACGCCTGCCAGCAGGTGGTGTAAGGGGCAACTCGATTACCCTCGCGGAGATGAGGCTTTAATGCTGACCTGGCATGATGATCAAGTCGAGGTCTTCACAGGATGCATCTGAGACTGGTAAGAAGTAAGATTGAGAACCAATGACAGTCGACGATGCACCACCGACAACATCACCTACCACTCTGGCGTGTTTCGCTTTTCCACTCTGGCGTTGGTTCAGGGATGCCCCACAAGCCGGCGGGGAGCGTCCGGAGGTCCTCTTTATTGTACAGCCTCACAAAGTCCATATGCCCCTCTTTGGACGTGAGGCTCGGAACAAACAGTTTCTTTCCTGCCTTGAAGTTATACCCCAGACCATCACACAGACGAGAGACAAAGCTCCGTACCACTGTCCGCCAGGATATTCGCTACCAATACCCCCGTCTGCACCTCTGCAGTGGGCATGCTCAAGTAGCAACTAATCGTCTTGGCGCGCTTGAATGCCGGGAGCGCAACGACCTTGTCCACGATCGCCTCTGCTGTTCAACACATCAGCTCATCAACTCTAAACCGCGAACGCGCGCGCGATCCGATAGTTACACTGAGATTGCACCTCTGACTGCGTGAGATCGCGAAGCGTCTTCGCCATCGACCTTCGAAGTGCCTTTTTAGTGGACTGCAGCGCCGTGATCGACATCGTTTACGAGGGTGAGGGGTGGGTGGTGGGACCAAGGTCTGGTCGACTCGGATGGCTCTCACATTGAGTTCTTCTCGGGTACTCCACACCCATCACCAAAAGTAGACATGCACCGACAAATTGGCTCGGAATTTGGCCACCAACAGCTGAAACCTGTGGCACCCTATTAGTGGCAGGCCAGCGTGGCCCTTTGACAGCTTCCTTGCCAACGACCACCGCCACGGAGGTGGCGCTGAACGTTAACCCTGGGGAAAAAACACTTGACCGCCGTCGATCCAGACAAGATGCAACCCATGTCGCTCGTACCGCTTGCGTGCGCGCCCACTGAACCGCCGCGTGGACACCGCAGTCAGGCACCTGAATTCTACGGATTCGTTGCATGGTCGTCGACGTCCGTGTTGTTTGTCGTCTATGTTCTCTGGGCACTCTTGCCAGACGAATACATTGTCTGGCTAGGCGTGAAATGGTACCCAAGCCGGTGCGCACTCGTTCATTCATCAAGTCCAAAAAAAAATAGAGAAAAATAATGACTCTTAAATTAACAGGGAGTGGTCGTTGCTCCTGCCCGCATATTCAATTGTTCTGGTCTTCCTCACATATTTTGTATACTTTTCGCTTGCCATCGCCCACACCCCTTCATTTAGTGACGTGAGCGCAATCATAGGTGAGTCGAGCACTTTGTACAAATGGCGGTAAATGGGTGAGCTAATGATTTGCCAGACTCCAAGGGACACCTTCCAGAGCTCATCACGCCTAATCCGTACCTCAAGCATGCGGATACATCTATTGTTCCAGAGTTATATGATATACCTATCGGAATCGTGAATCGAGTACTCTACGGTCCAACAATCAAGGCCATACACAGACGGTCTCGTTAAATACGGTGATTCAAATAAACTCGGAGCAATATAGCCCGTTTAACGCATACCTACCGAGCCGCATTATGACTATGGTCATAAGGTTCAAGGAATCACGGGTGTGAATGTGACTCCGGTCAAAGGCGACCATCAGGTTGGTCGTCAACCATGTCGAGTGTGTTCCCCATAATTCGGATAAGAGCCGGAAAATTCGTCTGCGCCTCTGTTATAATCGCTCTGGTACCGATTCCCGTCGATGCTTGAAGACCTAACTTGCTCGTAATCATCATCGGAAGCGTTCGACAACGTGGAGGACGTCGCCGAAGACATGCTAGTTTGGAATGTCAGACCGGTGCGTGAACTGCCATCTATCGCTGATGACGATGACCATTGACGACTCCAGTCGCTTTCCTGAGGTGATGGGTTTTGAGTAATCCATCTAAACCTTGATGGCTGCCTTCCAGCGTCGTGGACTTGCGTGACCAGCGGTTTTTCAAATCCGACGGTAAACCGAGGGATAGAGAGGGCGTCGGGGGAGGACGGATTGATACCGTGGGTACGTAGGTGCCGCTTCGCGTTTGATCGAACAGCAAAACTTTTATCACAGTTGGGTACGATGCACTTATAGGCTAACCGGCGCAAGACGGCTCAGCAAGTCACGCGACCACCAACATACGAAAAACACGTACGTTTGGCACCAGAATGTGAATTCATATGCGTGGCCAAGCCGCTTGGCCGAGGAAACATTTTGTTGCACTGGTGACATTGGTGCATCTTCGATTTTTTTGTCTGCTTGGGACCGGTAGCCTTTTGGTCGCCGACACGAGCATTGGTGGGGCTGTGTGGCGATGGGAATGGGACACTAGAGGAGGCCATTGGCACGCGGTACTGGTTGGTTCTGATAAGCTTTTCTGTGTCGTGCTGAGGCCTCATGCTAGGACCCTGAAGCCTTGCGCCCCCGAAAGGAGTCGAAGCAGAGGACCGAAACGTCGAAGGAGAAGCCAGGTGGGTAACCTCTGACTCTTCGTCGGCAACGATGTTCATATCTAGCAGGTGACGCAACGTATGACGATTCTCAGGGTCATCGACAGGTCGCAACATTGTTGCTGAAAGCTGAAACGTCATGATGGACGGCTGAAGTGCCTGTGCGTGGTACATGTGTTGCGCGGAGGGGTCCACGTTCCGCGACGAGTGGATCTGGAATTGATTCATCATTGGGGACATTTGGATCACTTCGTCGCCGTCCGAGTCTTGAAATGACTCATCAGAGGTGCTCTCTGGCGGCTCGCTCGCTGGGGATCTGGTTGTCCTCTGGGACGTCTGCATCCAGGTGGAATACTCCATTTGCGGGTGTGAGGGCTGGGGCATTTGTCAGGTATTTCGACAAGGAGCGAGGTCGCCACCTACCCAAGAGCATCTCCTCATGTGGGGAAGTGGCGCATCGAGCATATGTAGTGTTGAAAGGTCGCACGAGGAGAAATTATTGAATCTGGACGCGTCGGTGGCGTAGGGCGATAATGCGTGCGTGGTGCGCTGGGACGACTCGGGATATGCAACGGTTGGAATGGCCGTGCCAGGTGTCTCGTGATCGAACGTGAGACCTTGTTGCAAAATATCAGAGTCCAGTTGAGTGGTATCCTGACCGGAACAGGAGTGCATGAACTGAACGCTGATATTTTGTGCGTTGTCGCCAGTGCCAGGATAAGGTTGCAAATGAGCTTCACAAGGAAGCGACGCCAAAAGATGGGGAAGAATATTTTGTTCGTCCGAGGCGGAGGAATGTCTCGAGCGGGGGATGCGCGATGAGCCGCTTGAAAAGTAAATATTACGGGCCTGGTTAGCCATGGAGGGACTGGGAGCGAGTCTGGAGGGAGATCATCCTGTGACCTCCGCGTGTGGGCCGAAGCGAAGTTGGGACCTACCAGAAGAAACTGGATAGTAACCTAATCTTCAACCGTGGAAAAGGGGACAATCGGCAGCACAAAACGAGAACAACAGCACGACGTTCGGTCGAGTCAGCTTTGCCTGGGGGCTAGTCTGATGTGGCGTCGACGGGGGACTTGGGGGGGACGAAGCTGCACCTGGGCCGGGATAAAAAGGAGCAGCGCATGCCCGCGGCACGGGTGGTAATAACTGGCCATGAGGAGGAGAACAGAGGACGATTCGGCGAGTGGGATAGCGGGGCGCCTCTGGCAGACTACATGCGGGATGTTACCACACCGCAAAAGTCCATCCCCCGGTTTGGTCAAGCTATCCCTAATTGACACATTCCCTGGACTAATTAACAGCCTATGAAACGCAAATGGTAAACGCTGTCAGATGAAGCGAGGCGATGGTTTGTGGAACCCCCTAGTGACACATCATCCGGAGTCCAGATGCACAAAGTTCACATATCAGTGAGGCAGTACATGCCCACGATCCCTGTGTAGTTGAGATTCAGAAGAAGAAGCGAGACAATCAATCATTGGCTGGTATTTTTACCACTCATGCGGGTTCGTCGCCGGCCCTGGCTTCCACGATGCCGCTCAGTTCAAGGGGGGCATTCAGGCTGTCTTCTGGCTCGCTTCGATGCCCACCGTACCCTCGAGTTTATTACAACTCCGCGAATGCAGCGTGGCGAGTCAGTCCATTCACCTGCCTACTCGAATAAAATCACTCGTGTCAACTGGCCTACGAACAAAGAGCACCTCCTGTACATAAATATAACATAATGCTGCCTACAGGAGGTGATCACGCCCAGCCTTTCCCACCCCGATCAAACGGAACTTCGTTCAGCAAGATGAGTACAGCAATTCAGCATTCTCTTCGTGCGCAAGGAACAATGCTTTATTCTTGCATGTGGGACATAACACCTGGTTCTCTCAATCCAAGCGTCAACAAACTTCCGCGCCTGATTTCCGGGCATGAAACAATCTTGCGATCATTCTAATCCAAAATTAATATGTATTCAAATCTGTGGAGGAATGAAGTTGCGGCCAGTCAGTCATTGGCCACACAATGCTTACATGACTTGCGTAAACTCATCCGACGCAGCTACCTTATCGTGTCCTGGCAGTGGTCTTCAGCCCGCGTGTCTCCCATTAGGCTTCAAATTGTTCACCGGAAAAGTTTTTCTAGTGTTTGAAGTCGCGTGAAGTACGTGAGGACGTCCCGTGGCATTTGGTGGCGCAGACCATGGCCGAGACCGTTGCCCCGATTGTCTGCCATCAGGAGTGACAGTTGTTTCAAGACGTCTAAGCATAGGTAATTTCTGCCAATGGTCAGTATTTTGATGGATGAACCACGAGGATGCTCACGTGCACCGGGTGGGGCTCCTGTTTCATGGCCCACTTATTCCACCATCCGTTTGCCACGGTATACATCCGCGCTGAACGTGCACAAGTATCCAGCCCAAGGTCGTCTGATATCGTTGTTTGAGTTGAGACAGTCGTCCGCTCGTGAGAGGGGGTCATTGTCGCTGAGATATCTTGGCCCTCAGGTTCTTCGATTTCGTCTGTTGAGCATACACTGAGTATGCCCCTGAGGTCAGGCCCAGCGATATCTGTTTCAACGGGCGAAGGGGTTCCGCGAACAAGAATATTCCCCAATTCTCCAGCTTCGCAGGGTGATGGACTGCATTTACGAAACCACGGAGAACGCCGCTTTGTTGCCAGAGGACTTGAGATGATGTCAGCACCGAAATTATCTGTGTTCCCATGCCCCCGTGGTGAAACTCCAAATGGATGTCCAGCGGGAGAAGAGAGGTCGGGGGTAGCTAATCGGAAATATGAAGGGGGTGGCGACATATATCCATCCTCTTGATTGGGTTCTGATGGCTCAGCGAGATCACCCTCAGGACGGTAAGGATCGATATTTTCCTTTCCGTGTGTCGCATGTGTTGCCATGTCCTCTCGATGATGTGGGGACAGCCTTGAAACACCAGGTAGCTCATCAGGGATGAAGGATGCAAGTCCCTGCCTTACGGCAAGAGGGTCGTTTAGGCGCGATCGCCGCTCCAGATCGGAGCCAGTGTCCTCTCTCTTGATCCGTTTGGTAGCCAGGTCGTCATCTACAACGTCATGTAGTGTCCTTTTGCCGCTGTTTTTCCCCGTCTTCTTCGTGGGAGCCGAATTACTACGAGAGTGTCCTGATCTGGGTTTAGGAGCTAGTGTGGTAAGCGGCAGATCAGCACGAGGGATCCAAGTGTTTCTCACAGAAGAAATGTAAAAGCCCGGCAGTCCCTTGGCCGACTTTAGCCTTTCCTTTGCCTTTGTCGGAACACGAGCGGTTGAAATGATCAAAATGAAGCGGAGGTGACCTCGACACGCGAGGCACAAAGTCCGGATTGATATCCACTATGGGTAAAAGTGTGATCGGATCCAAATGTCCATCCGCCAGCTGTGTCGCTAAAGAAGGTTCCAAGTTGCTGGTATTGCCGTCATCAGCTGACCCACGAATACAAAGGAATTATCACCACCTCCCGATATATGCCCCCGTTTCGTTATCCATGACATACTCTCCAGTGATCTCCGTAAGGCAGACGAGCTTCTCGTCCAAAGGACAGTAAACCCGCTGGTGCAAAAATACCTTCTCAGCCAAGTGGAACGCCTCGAGGTAACCTTGTGGAACGGATTTCTTCCCTTCTCGCCTCAGGGCCCTCACGAGCTGATCCACGGTGCGGTGCTTTCTCAGCAGGGTCCACGCAGTCTTCAGCCCGACACCAGGTATACTGGGAAGGTAATCACAGCCACTGAGGATTGCCATGGCACGAAACTGAGAATCTGTCCATCCAAGTAATGATATGCCTGCATCGGCAGTTGTTACGGATCCGAAGTCGTCCCTGGATATAGACGTGATGGTACTCGAAACCGAGTCAAGTTTAAAGAGCACTTTGCGGCAACCAAAGACGAGCAGGTCCGAATCCTCCGTGATGATCCCGTCAACAATTCCAATGCGTTCCAAGTAAGCCATTTGGGCATCAGCTTCGTATGGCGCAACCACGTATTGGATACCCTCTGCGCGAAGGACCTATTGAAGTGGTCAGCGAACGACGATTCAAAATGGCGATCCTTACTTTGATGAGCTGGTATGCCATTTGCGGAGTCACGTCGACGCACTTGAGGTAAAACTCACGAGCCTGACTGTGTTTACCCTGTGAAGCAAGAGCATTCGCTTTGGCGAGGTTTTCCTCCCTGCGTTGCTTCCTTTCGCTTTCCGTCCCTTTCTTCGCAGGAAGTGGCCCGCCGTCGAAAACCACGTAGGGCTGTATCTTGTGGTGACGCAGGAGTCGAAGCCGGTGCATGGCATAGTCGACATACCTGAATGGATGCCAACATGTCAGACGTGTCGCCTCACAGAACAACACTGAAAACTCACTTGGTCGTTTTCTTTCCGGTGGCAAGCTCAGTGGCACAAGCATAGACGCCACGATGTAACCAAACGTACGCGTCGACCGCGAGGGTCTGACCGGCAAAGTCAGACAAGTGTTTGTTGACCTGGATGGACTTGAGGAGTGGAAGCAGACCAGAGATACCCATCGAAAATTTGCGTCTTTCAGATGAGGGGGGGTATGAGCATTAAGACACGGGTATTGTCGAAGTACAAAGGCGTCTGACGTTTCTGACCGCGTTGTGAAGACGTTTGAGCGGAAACGGTAGATATGTATTAGTGCAAATAATTATAAACAGACACGTCGCGTTCGTCCAATCAGATTCGTTGTGAAGCATCAGAGGATCGTCGTTTGACCGGTCGGACTCAAGAACAAGGTAGTTCTTGAAGCTCAGCATTGCAAAGTTGACGAGTTAAACAACGCGGTACCTACCAGACTACATTGAACAGGATGCTACGGGTATGCCAAGCTCCGTGTAGTAGATCGATGACGCAGAGGGTCCCCCTTTGTCATCATCCGACGGGCATGATCGGGCGCTTAATTCGTTTCTCCTGGAACTACAGCAGAAATAGCGGGAGAAGATCTCCGTAAGGGGATTAGGGCGGACTCGGAAAGGCTGCATGCTGGATATGCGGATCTACTTAGTTACAGTATCATAGGTCTCGTCCATCATCAAGATACGATCTCGAGAGGTTTCACTGCTCCTTTTTCCCTGGATAGCAAGGGGTTATATAACAGAAGTTGAGATCGATTGCGTTGCAGCCTCGAAACAGGGAAGACGCTGGTAATATCTTGCTACGACAAACGTCTTTTAGGGTGGTATCATTAGCGTTTCAGCCTGCCAAGGGGGTTGCTCAGTCATCCAAACCGAGGTTGGTGGGAATGTTCGTCTCTATTGCGGCAAATCAGCATCGTAGATACTTGTCTCAAGGGCGGCGTCCGCAGTTTGTGCGCGATGGCGGCCAATAAAGGGTGTTGCAATTATCGGCGGATGCAAGTGATGAGAGAACCTTGAGGATGCTCACCAATCCTGCTGATTAAAGTGGGGCGTGACTCGTCGTGCGCGGACTTGTGCGACATGTGAGTATTCTTATAAAACGAGATCCGGTCACTTCATTTGTTCTCTCACCTCTCAGTACTCGACTACCATGGCTCACGGCGACTTTGATCAGACTCAGGACAACGCCCAGCCCGCCGTCTCGAATGGAATCCCCCCACCCAGCTTTCCTCTCCCGGTTCGCCATTTCACTGTACCGCGCTGTCTCTGTTCTCACTTTTGATCCGGGTAGCTGCCAGATAGCCCTGACATCATAACAGCGAACCTCTTGCTACTTATCGGACAGACGCCTAACCCGTACGTCACCCCATCTCCACCCCATGCCATGCTCAGTGCAATCCAGACGACTCAAATTCATATACCAACTGCTCGTCAAACACCTGCATGCATTTGTCAAGGAGTCAAAGTGCGTTGTCTCGCTTGAAGCGTGCAAAAACCAAAGTTCAACTATACGTAGTCTCTCCACAGACGAATGGATGGCTGCCATCCAGTTCTTGACCCGTGTTGGACAGACATGCACGCCTTTGCGTCAGGAGATGATCCTGCTATCCGACGTACTCGGTGTTTCGGCATTGGTCGACTCTCTCAACAATCCTGTCATGGGAGGTGCGACGGAGAATAGCGTCTTGGGTCCCTTCTTCACCGAAGATGCGGAGGACAGTGAGTCGCCCACTGCTTTGTACTACCCATAGGTTAACATGTCCCCAGTCGAACATGGCGGATCCATTGCATCCGAGGGCAAAGGAGAATACATGTATGTCGAGGGTCGGGTCTTGACAACAGAGGGTGAGCCCATCGCAGGTGCTGTCATCGAGACCTGGGAAGCAGATGACAATGGTATGGCCGCGATCGTTCGCACTGGTACCACCTACTCACCGTCAACAGGATACTACGACACCCAATATGCCGACAGAACTCACCCTGACTGCCGTGGGCGACTGCATACCGCGAAAGATGGCAGCTTTGGTTACCGTGCCATCGTTCCCCATGCATATCCCATTCCAGGTGACGTGAGTATTCCACTTCGTTTTTTGATATGTGACGAATCTTGATCATTGATTGAAGGGACCCATCGGCGGTTTGTTAATATCTCAAGGCCGTCACAACATGCGTCCAAATCACTTACATATGATGGCGGAGGCCCCTGGTTACCACAAACTTATTACCTCACTCTATCCAGACAGCTGTGATTACATTGCAAGCGATTCCGTGTTTGGAGTCAAGAAGTCGCTCGTCGTGGTATGTGTCGCGTTTCCTTCAAAACTTTCCAGTTGGTCACGATGATCTCGACCTGGACAGAAATTAGAGCAAGTAGACGACGATGCGGAGGCTCGTAAACGCGGGTTCCCAAAGGGTGGTTCTTTCAAGCTTTTGAAGCGCGATATCGTCCTACTCACAGAAGAACAATCGCGCCTCATGCGGCGACAAGTCGTTGGCGAAACGGAAGCATTATATCTTCAGACCAAGGACAATTGACATAACTATTCAACGATAATAACTATAACTTGTCAACATGAACTCTAGTCTCGGGTCTCGTTCACCTTGTACTGCTATACCAGGTTCTCGATATTTCCAACAAATGTATGCAATGTGTCCGTGTATACCTCATATGTTAACCTACAGACATCTGGCATTGCCTGCTGCGTATTCCGAATCACACCGTTTTGGTGCAACCGACAACTCCGGAACTTGCGAGTGAGCAACATCATGTGAGCCATCGAGCAATGCCACAGGCATGGAGCAAAATCCCTGACTAGGAAAGAAGAGTCCACAAACACGGACATGAAACCGTCTCTGTGGCCAAACATACGATAGGGCTCAACACGCCGCACACATCATTCAAAACTATCACACACGTCCAAGTCAAGTTCTGGACCCCCCAACACAACTTGATGCGTGCATTCACCAGCATGATCAGTGTGAGCATCTAATGATACCGACCATTTCATTGCAGGTAATGATAGTGGTCCCGAGATAAACAGTACACGGTGAATGCACGCGTCGGCTTGTACCGGCGCGTCTAGGCTGGGTTCGGACATGTGTGATAGCCTGCAGGTGATTCTTTGCGTGCACCACATCTAAAGACATCCAAGCATGGATAATTCACGAGCCTGAAAATGCTAGTGCTCACGTGCACCGCGAGGTCACTGTTTCATGGCCCGAAAGTGCACGTCGATTGCCAGCGTCTGACTGGCAACTCGGTCAAAAGTATTTGTGGAAGTAGAAATGGCGTCCAACGAGTGTGACCCGTGGAGGCCGAGTCGTTTGCGCGTCATGTCGGAGTATGTAGTGCAAATAATGATCAACAGACGTGTCGCGATCGTCCAATCGGATCGCAAAGGCCAATTCGAAATGGAGACGGTTTCAATTGCCAAGGCCTCGTTTGACTACTACCCTCATTTCAACTTGGACGAGTAGTGGCCTACTTCATTTGGATCGAATTGAGGTCGAGCTGTGCGTGCGGACTGTGGTCAACAACTTGGGAGTCATACGGGGGTAAAGAATCCACTCGATGAGGGAAGGTATGACTCTGATCCTTGTTTTTGAACTCTCGACCTAGGATGGGGTTGTCCTATACCACTCTGCACGAAGCGATAGACTGCCAAGGCTTGACACCCAAACCTAGTGTCCACCCTACCTGCGCCACGTCCGACACTGCCCCATTGGATATGTCCAAATTTAGGTGAGGACGTGATACCGAGTGGTTGGTCGCGTAACATTACAGTATCTTTGACAGTGCCAGAGAGGGCGGTGTATTCGCTACAAACTCAAGCTTGGCACTGCGAAGCCAAACGACGTGATACCTACCATTCGCTGGAAGACCGATCTCTTCAATGAGCACGTATACATGATTCCCGAGCGCTGAGCATCGATTGGCTGGGCAACCTTCAACCAACTCCAATTTGACAAAGCAATTGATATACGTCTCCCTCCGTGGTCATCGCAAAATTTGATAAGGATATTCTACCCATCACGACACAGCACTCAGCGCTCAATATTCAATCATGAGGCCTTGAGGGGCTGGATTCGTTTCTCCTTCTGGAGTCGCAGCAGAGGTGGCCACATCCTGAATGTTTGGATCTACGTTTAGCTGTGGCGTTTCGGGTGGGTTGCTCAGTCATCCTAATATTCTAACCGACTTTTGGCGAGAATGTCCATGTCATTGCAGCATGGCAACACCGACAGTCGCGGTGTGTGCGCGCTGGTGATCAATAAACGGCGTAAGACTCCCAGTGTCATTGTCGGGGGATTGTTCTGTGGGCAATAAGCGAAGAGGGAACTCACCAGTCTTCAGGGGTAACAGTCAGCGTGGTGTAGTAATGGCTGTGTGATGGTGTATTCTTATAAAACGGGATGCGGTCATCGTATCATTGTTTTCAAACATTCCCACTCATTCACCATGGTTCACGGCCACTTTGAGCATACTCAGGACAACGTCAAGCCTGCCGCCTCTAACGGAATAGCTCCACCCAGCTTTCTTCTCCCGGTTCGTCCTTTCATTGTCAGGCTGTGTCTATGCTCAGTAATATATTTGATCCGGTAGCTGCCAGAGAGCCCTGACACCATAACAGCGAACCTCTTGCTGCTTATCGGACAGACGTCCAACCCGTAAGCCAACCCGTTTCCACCCCATTCCCCGCTTAGCGTGAACCAGGCGTCTCAAATTCATATACCAACTACTCGTCAAGCACTTGCATGCCTTCATCAAGGAGTCCAAGTGCGTTATCTTCTCTGCAGTGTCCGAATCTTAGAGCTCAGCTATACGTAGTCTCTCCACAGACGAGTGGATGGCTGCCATCCAGTTCTTGACCCGCGTTGGCCAGGCATGCACACCTGTGCGTCAAGAAATGATCTTCCTGTCCGACGTACTCGGTGTCTCGGCCTTGGTCGACGCCATCAATAATCCCGTCATGGGAGGTGCGACGGAGAACAGCGTCTTGGGCCCCTTCTTCACTGAAGATGCGGAGGACAGTGAGTCACTCCCCAGCTTTGTACTACCCAAAGTTTAACATATCCCCAGTCGAACATGGCGGATCCATTGCATCAGATGGCAAAGGAGGATACATGTATGTCGAAGGCCGGGTCTTGACAACAGAGGGCGAGCCCATCGCGGGTGCTGTCGTCAACACTTGGGAAGCAGATGAGAACGGTATTGTTCGCACTTGTGTCTGCTTCTTGGTATATACTCACCGTCACCAGGGCTCTACGACACGCAATATGCTGACAGAACTCATCCTAACTGCCGTGGGCGATTGCACTCCGCAAAAGATGGCAGCTTTGGTTTTCGTGCCGTCGTTCCCCCCTCTTATTCCGTTCCAGTTGAAGTGAGTGCTATCCCGCTTGGTTTTCTGATTGAGGCCACGTTTTGACCGTTGAATGAAGGGACCAATTGGCGAACTGTTAACTTCTCAAGGCCGCCACAACATGCGTCCCAGCCACTTGCATTTGATGGTGGAGGCTCCCGGTTACCACAAACTTATTACATCGTTCTATCCAGATGACTGTGATTACATTGGGAGTGATCCCGTGTTTGGAGTCAAGAAGTCGCTCGTTGTGGTATGTGTCGCATTTCCTTCAAAGCTTCCCAGTTGGTCACGATGATCTCGACCTGGATAGAAATTAAAGCAAGTAGATGACGATGCGGAGGCTCGTAAACGCGGATTCCCAAAGGGTGGTTCTTTCAAGCTGTTGAAGCGCGACATTGTGCTACTCACAGAAGAACAATCACGCTTTGCGCGCCAACAAGTCGTCAGGGAATCGGAAACATTGTATCTTCAAACCAAGAACGATTGACGTGTATTGATGCATGGTTCAATGTTCAACTCACAGAGGCGAACCTTGCTTTCTGTCTACAAATTCTTTTTTTGTACTATTATGTCAGGTCCAACAGCGTATGTTGTGTATCCGTGTATACCACATCAGGTAACCTATGAACGTCACCCACTACGTTATCCTGGACCGCCTCGATAGAGTGCCGTCGATAACCCCGAAACAGCAACAAGCAAAAATCTATCGCAGGCGATAGACGAGGGAGTGAAAACCCACCTCTCTCTCCATAGGGGACAGAAGGTTGACGTAGATCTTGAAGCCTGAAGGGTTAAGAACACCATCAAAACCAACACGCCCGGGGTGAGTCCAGACCCGCCGACAAAACAAGCTGACGTGTGTGTCATCTGAACTGTCCATACCAGCAAAGCCTCCCGTACAAAATATGTACACAGGCGTCCGGTCTGGATCTGCTACTGTAACCAACGAGTCAACACGAAAAATGACAACACGAGATGAACAGCGATCCAGCCAACCCACGCTTTAAACACACACGAGGCGTAAAGGGACCTCCTAGTCCGCAGCAAGTTCAAGCTTGATCTTGGGAATCGCTGCGGCGGGGTTAAGGCCCTTGGGGCAGGTATGCGAGCCTAGGGAAGATGCATGAGAGATGCCTCATGATACCATGCAAAACAGCCCACGGTTGAAAATGGTATGACACCTGTACAAGCTCATCTGGTTCTGGAGTACTTCCTTCCTCTGGGCCTCATATATATCCTATACGTTGATCTCATCACGACGACATCACGCTACAATACCCATCCTAGAGTCGGCAATCCAGCAAAGGCCTGCATCAAGGTTGCAGGACCAAGATATTCGTCCTGGTTCCGCCATTAAGACGGACAACTGGTTGAGCAGCAGGCGCAGAGAATACACTCGTACAGGCAATCGACCTTCTTGCGATCCTCTGTTGAATGCAGAGACTCGCCCATTTCGAGTGGGTTGTCGTTTTGTAGGTAAGATTTGATAGCTTTTATTGTTTGTAAAGGAGGGTGAGGCGAGGTCCCTGACGATGTACACTGGCGAGAGATTGAGTTATGTGCAGGAAGATAAAGCGGGGAGGGCACGGACTATGTGGAAGGGGGTAGATCTTGGTGTCTTTGCTCGCATTCCTGTCGATGCGGCATGGGCAGGCGAGCGCGTTTTGGGCATCAGTGTTCATGGCACAAGCGCCGCATATACCCTCTCTGTATGAGACGAAAAGTGTAGGGTTGACCCGTTCTTCAAGTTGAAGAGCATCAAGCTTCAGGAACATCCAGAATTGATCCAGAATCTGGCGTATGTCCCGACACGGAATCTGCCGTAGCCAATCACAAGTCATATCCCGTCTAAAGCGTACCAGCTTTCTTTGCTTGAGCACCTTGTAGCACTGCTAGAAATTTATCGCCGCCACCAACTCAAAAATTCCCGTCCATATATATATAAATCTCCCAAGCGCTAAGAAGATGCTGACGGCCATCGCTACAGCCAGCGCAGGTACAGCCACAGACGCAACCGTATGTCCCGAATCTCTTCTGGTCCTACCTCGTACTCACACCGCCCACTATGATCGGGCTGTTGTTAGTCAAGAGTTGATTTCGACCGATGTGGTGGATGCTGTTTATTGCTTCATGAAAGTTTGGGCAGACTTGCAAGATTCACTAGTATACTCTACCTGAGTTCGCCAACATGACGTGTCATGATATGTCGCACGCCACTCTACTCACGGTAATCAGTGTGCCTGCAAAGTATTCCCTAGCCCACTCACCGATCCAAAGCCCGTTGCGACTCTGTTGAATCCGTTGACTGAACCTTTTGCTGTGTATTTTCTATACTGCGACAGCAATAGAGAATGAGGTATCTCGGGAGGAATGTCAGTCAGCAACACGAGGCACGAGCACGTAAGGCTATGTGAGCTGATCAATTTCATCGATAAGACGGATTGGAGCGATATAATCGTTCCCCTTGCTCCTGTACTCCCAACCAAGATTCCGTTCTGTCTCTTGCATGGTGGCCGGGTATGTCGCCCACGGAAAAAAGTACGTGCTAGTCGTCGGCAAATGCCTGCAATGACCTCCCATGACTTTCAGGTGGATCAAGAATGATTGAAATCAATACTCAACATCTGATATACTCGGTCTCGTTCGCAAAGGATGGCAAGCAGGTATTGAGTGGTGGTGAGGAGGGGATACTTCGGCGATGGCGGGTGGAAGACGGACAAGAGGTCGGCGAACCAATTCGAACTGAAGGGGCAGAAATATTCGCTGCCGCGCTGTCTCCGGATGGCAAATGGCTCGTGTGTGGACTCAGGCGATTGAATGCGAATGTGTTGGTATGGGATGCGCAGACCCAAGAAAAGGTCTTGGACGTCCACGGCCACACCAATTCAGTATTCTCGGTGGACATCTCTCCCGACTCGACGAGGTTCGCGACGGGTGGGTTTGACAAGCAAGCATTTATCTTCAGCATAACCACCGGAGAAAGACTCGTGGGTCCACTCGAACACGATGGGACGGTTGTGGCTGTGCGGTTCTCTCCCCACGGCGACCGACTTGCCACCGTGACCGGCCACGAAACAGACACCAAGTCGATCCGCATCTACGACAGCGACAATGGACAGCAACTGTTGGACATCCCCTGCTGGTTCTGGAACTACGTATCGTCACCGCTTGCATGGTCGACCGACAGCCGTCAACTTTTTGCTGCCAGGTCAGGTGAAGCAAAGTGTTTCGATACATCCTCGGGAGCCCTGCTCAATAAATGGACTATTCCTAACGGATTGCCCACCTCCATTGTACTTTCACGTAATCAAAAATTTATGGTCATCGTCACAATCAAGTCACTATCTCTTTGGGATACTTCTACCTACACGCAAATCGGTACCACTATCGAGCAAACAAGCACCATTCGGTCAATTGCGCTCTCCCCAAATGACGACTACATCGTGCTTGGAGAAAAAGACGGAACAATCACCATCCGGAGCCTTCGTGGCATCCTTCCGAGCTCATACTTGACAGTAAACGTAAGCGGTCCCACTCATTATAACCACTTCCTCATGGCGTCACAGTTGCCCTTTATGAATATTGGTGATTCGGTATTCAAATCGTGGAAGCAAGGCGACTTGACTCGTGTCGAAGAACTCTTGATACCAGATACCACACGACCTTCAAGTCCTTTACATCGCGCAAGCGCACTTGCTTACCGTGCGCTCGTGCGCTCGCGGTCGAAACATTGGGATACCGCCATCGACGATGCTAAAAAGGTAAATTTCGCTCATCTGTCGTCGCATGTTGTGCCAACCATCCACACTAGTCTATCGAGATTCAGCCATCCGTCATTGGTTATGTTGCAAATGCTGTCGCTCATATCGGTAATGGCGAGCATGAGACGGCCATACGTACCTTTGATCTCGTGTTCAGCCACAGTCTTCCAAACGAGAATAAATTTCTCTTGCTAATCAAGGTATGCACCTGTTTTTATCGTTGTTGCTAGCGCTTATCTTTCGTCTCACTCAGGCAGCCATTCTATTTGAATGCGGAAGACACGATGACGCTATTTTGCGCGTAGGCGACTTGATCAATATAGTGGACGATCACTCGCCATACATCACTGTCCGGGTATGTACACAGTGGAACGTTGTTGTCCGAGCAAGGTTCACAAGGCGTCGTGCAGGCTCACATGTTTTTCCTCCTCGGAAGCATGTCTATGAGAGGAGGAGAGAATAAACGTGCAATAGAACTGTTCAAGCGTGCGCAAGAGGCCATCCCGTTTCAACAAAATTCTTACCTAGTGGTCATCTCCCTTGTAAGTCAATAGTTTCGAGTTCCTCTGTGATCGCACCAACTCTGTTTGGAAGATGTTTGGATGGGACTTTGAGAGACTTGCGCCGGCGATTCAGTTACACTTATGGAAAGCCATGCATGCAGTTGGCCATACGGAAGTTTCGCAGCCAATTTCTGCCATGATCAAGACCCTCGGCGAAGACGTTTCAACGAATGAAGTAACCACTGCTTGGGACCCTGGTACGCCTCATCATTGTCCATTCGAGATAACGTACGCTGAGTTTTTGAGGCCAGATCTTGTGCAAAAATGTCTCACGACATTCGAAACCAACGGTGATGCTGCAGCGGAATCCGAGGATCCAAAGGGAGCGATCATACAATACTCTACCGCGTTGTACCTCAACCCTACAAACCCGGTAGGTCTTCTTGTCAAGCGGAGCAATGTACGAGCAACGCTGGGGTTGTGGGAAGATGCATTGAAAGATGCAGATGATGTACGGCTTCGCTTTCCTAGGTGTCTGATGTTCCTGAATTCACCCGACGCAGGCAATCAAGGCAGACTCTTCGAGTCCCTGGGGATATGAGAGCAGACATGCCGCTCTGCATGGTTTGCAGCGGTACGACGAAGCAATCAATGCGTTCTCTCGCATGATTTCCCTCATAGAATCGTCTCTCGATCAAGATGTTCGTCGTCAGTGTCAGTTTAACAATGGGAAAACAACATCATGACTTCAATTGAACAGAGCTGGGCAAGAAATATGTGTCACCATCCCGGTCAGAAATGATGATGAATAACATCATTCGCGGTGTTCTCAAGGTGTCCCCACTGGCGCTTATTGACGTGAAGAGTGGTCGTCTCTGTGATGTGCCTGAACGCACACATATATTCAAGTCGGAACTACAGTTCAAAGAGATGGTCTCCTCCATGACGAAGGAGTTGGATAACACACGTATCCGGCAGGTGGCGGAAGAATATTTCCGATATGTGACACTCTCACATGTATGGCAAGGGAAAGAACCTTCATTTCAAGACGTCAATCAGGCTGGTTCTGTCTGGGAGCTGGATTTGTCACCGCTGAATGAGAAGCTGCGCAAATTCTGCGAGGTGGTCCGCTCTGACGGATATCGGTGGGCTTGGAGCGATACATGTTGCATTGATAAGACAATCAGCACGGTGTTGAGCCAATCACTCACCATGATGTATAAATGGTATGAAGCATCTGCGGCCACATTTATTCTCTTGGAGGACGTAGCATCTCCCTCGGCCCTTGGCAATCTCACGGACAGTATCTGGATGACGCGGGCCTGGACTGCTCAAGAGCTTCTCGCGGCAACGGTGATCCGATTCTACGCTCGCGATTGGAAGCCCTACCTTGATGACATCCGGTCCAACCACAAGGACTCACCTGAAATCATGCAAGAACTCGCAGATGCTATTGGAATCGCTCGTAAGACCATCATTGCATTCAACCCCGACGATCTCAGCGTTCGAGAGAAGCTGCGCCTGGCCTCGAGACGGAACTCGACAGTGGAAGAGGACATAGCTTACTCGTTGATTGGCGTCTTCAAGAGTGACATCATGCCACGCTATGGAGAAGGAGAGGCCGCGTTGGGCCACCTGTTGGAAGAGATCGTATCCCGTTCGGGGGAAGTGACGGTGCTTGCCTGGACTGGCAAGTCATCGTCATACAATAGCTGCCTTCCTGTCTCCCTCGAGGTGTATAGTCAACCGCCCGGTTCCTCGCTTCCCATCGCCGATACTGAAATCAACGAGCGCGCTACCACGTTAAGAAATTCACTATCGCATGCCGATGCTGTACTCATCCATGACAGGGTGACCTCTTTGCCCCCTGCTCGCTTTGCCACCCGCAGACTACACCTCCCTTGTATCATCTTCACAGTCCGACAGCTTGGTATGCAAGGTTTTGCGGGTGATCAAGAGATCCACTACCGTGCTAGGGTATTAGGGATTGGCGACGTGGAATTTCAGACAGCAGACAGGCTCCCATTGGGGGAGCCACGCAAGCTTATTTTCGTTCATCCGTGGATCCGCGAGCTGCGCGATTCACTCGATGGCTTCACTTGGGGAAGTAAAGTGGACGATGACGAGGAGTCTGAGTCGGATGCATGGTATGATCTACCCGCAGCCGCGATGGACGAGTATACCCGAGCGTTACGGTTGGTTGTTCGTCTGCAGCAGCCATTCCATGCATTGTTGCTCCAGCAACAACCCAATGGAGAGTTCAAGCGAGTCGCTGCTGAGCACGAGATCGTCGTACCTGGGATCAGACGATCGGATAAGTTCGCTGAGGATATACGTACTCAAGTCCTGGAGATACTCTGACGTGGGTGCGAAGCTTTATCATTTCGTGCTTCTCTAGCTATCGTTATCTTTGCTTTGCTGTCCTGTTTTGTCCTTCTCACTGCTTAAGCATGTAGTCCTCGAACTGTAGCTTATCATACTTCGATTTGTTATACCCACGGTCATCTCCGTCATACTTTTCGCGGATTTATAGCTGTTGTGTTTGTTGTGACATGCATGAATGTACTTGGGCTGTAGACATTCGATCGAATTATCCAATATAACGCATACGGCGTTCCGGATGATATCTTTCCATCCAAGTGACATGGATTGCGTACTTGATTTGAGAACTCACTGGTGCCCGTTGGGTGAATACATCCAAAAGCACAGGAAACAAGGAATACGACGCTGGTTTGGTAGGTCATCACAAAGCAGAGCTATAGATAATACCTGGTGACCAGACTAGCTGGGATGCACCTGGGACATAACGTGTGTTAATGGTAGTTGTACGAACACCGTCGGGGTATCTACCACGAAACGTCCCGACGTTGAGCGATTGAAGTGAACATCAGTATCGAAGTAGATGCTTATTCCCAAAACCGTAGAGTAAATCACGGCCATGCTAGTTTTCTTTGCCCATCATGCATCATGCATCACTAGTCACTGCCTATAATGCCTCAGTTTATTGTCTGTTCTTGGCTCGCGGTATGAGTGTCGTGATGCAGAACACTCGGATGCCTGCATGCAACAGCTTCTTCGCAAGGTCGGACACAGTGAACGTACATGCTGAACAAGATCAACCTTACCACTGGTCTTGGGCAGATTGCTTTGCGAGGGGGGATGACGAATAGTAAGCCCCTTTCGGGGTTACACCCTAGTGACTTCCCTAGCAAGACGTGCGTAGATCAGAGCGCATACAGTCAACACGGCCACAAAAACTCGTTACTTGCCGCTCGCGTCATGGATACCACGAACCCACTTATGGTGTCCCACCCTTACGCCACCCAACGCATACATGCTCGACTGAGATCGTTGAACGTGAGCCACTCCTATTGGGACAACGCGCGTCATCCGACTGACCAATCTACATGGCCGTCGTCAGCTGGGTTGCAGAGTGCTGTGCACGTATGATCAGTGGAGCAAGGACATTGTCAGGTTGAGGTACGTGGAATCATCGTCATGGTTGATGTGATCTATAATGTGCCGCGTCGGTCAAAGCGTCTCAGAATGGGTGGGAAGGTTGTGGTTGTGACTCGGAGCGTCACTTCGCAGATTTGTAGCGCAAATAATGATAATTACATATAAACAGACGCGCCTCGCATTTGCGAACCACAAATATTCAAGCTTGACAGCCATTGGCATAAGGACGATCGAAATAAAACAGATCAGTGTGCCGTGACGTGCGATTTCAGAGGGCCACCTTTTGACCCACCTTCGTTCACCCAGATGGGCAACAGTTTACTCAGATCGAACTGAGGTCGGATGCAGTCGTAGGTATGTTATACTAGTATTCTTATGAAATGGGTCGCTGAGGCATGGGTCCGTTCCAACTGGCTTGTCTTCTGCCTGCCATATGACTGCCTCACATCGCCACCCCGTCACTACTCCATTCCACACGCCCAAGTTTCGATTAGTGCATAAAAGTGGTCCGTCGCATGAAATCAAGTCTGCGGGTGGGTACTTCGACCTGCTTTGCAACCAATGTTGGAGGGGGGGGTTCATTCTCTACAGGGCAGCTCAACACCCACCATCCCTTACATTGAGCGGTTGCCTGGATGATCCGAGCCGCATATAGAATGTGGGTGGTATAGTTTTTGGTATTTCCCGGAGTTGGAGATGGGAGCGCAGCGAGTTCAATAGTGTTCTGCGGATACACTAGCATCACATGTCACTGGGTGGCTGCGTCTGTCCGATGTAGGTCCCTCCTTTGTCCTCGTGTTTCAGCCATTATCCGCTCAACGCAAACCATGACCAGAGACTGAATCCGTTTCTCCTCCTGGAACTGCAGCACATGTGGCCACATTCTGAATATTAAGATCTACGCGTTTCAGGGGGTTGCTCAGTCATCCTAACAGACTTGCCCCGAGTTTGGTGGGAATACTCGTGACTATTTTGGCATCGTTACTTGTTTCAGTCCACGATGATGGCCAATAAAGGGTGCAACCCTCCCAGTGCAATCATCGGCGGATCCTGCAAATGGTGAGAGAAGTGGATACTCACCAGGGGCTTATTCCATTTTTTTACAAGTATGCTGTTTCATGGTCGTCATGCGGGGACCGTATGTGAGCCGTGGGTATTCTTTTAAACAAGTTCCGGTCAAACCTACTCTTACTGCTCATTCACCATGACTCACGGCGACTTGGATCAGACTCGGGACAACGTCCAGCCCGCCATCTCTGATGGAATATCCGTTACCACAAACTTATCACATTATTCTTCCCAGACGGCTGTGATTACATTACGAGATGATCCCATCTTTAAAGTCAAGAATCGCTTGTTGTGGTATGTGTCCAAAAACCTTCTCAGTTGGTGACAGTGGTTTTTAGCTGGACAGAAACTGGAGCAAGTAATCGATGACACCGAAGCTCGTAAAGGCGGATTCTCAAAGGGCGGTTCATTCAAACTGTTGAATGCCACCCACGGGGAGCAATCGCGCCTCACGCGGAAACAAGTCGTTGGCGAATCGGAAGTATTGTATCTTCGACCCAAGAACGATTGACATGACTATTGATGCACGTTCAAACGTTCAGCAATTAACTCACCAAGGCAAACTGTTGTGAACTCAATCAGAGAGGCTTGTACAAGTCGTCTTCAGGCTACTCGATGAATTTCTATAATGTATCTCTAGTGTATTCATGTATACAACATCAGTTAACCTACGAATGTCTGGCATCACCCGCTATGTCTTCTGTATAGCAGCGATTGGGTGCTTCGAAACTTGCGAGCAAACGTCGCAAACGTGCAAACCAAGTCTAGACCCGCCGGCACAATTTCACCCATGCGTTCACTGGCGTCAACGTAAGCCCAACCGTTCCCTTCAGCAACGCCTCCTTCTGCACCTCCAACGACTCTTTCGCGAGGACGTCCGGAACGCGGATCTCGTACCGGCGTATGATGCTCGCGATGATGGCAACCAATTCCGCGAGCGCAAAGCGCTGACCGATACACGACCTTGGACCGGCCATGAAGGGCATGACTGGGGAGCCCACACACGTAAATCGACTAGACTCCTCCGATGACAGATAAGCATCGGGGCTTACATGCGTTTCTCGGCCACTCGTAACACTCGGTGTCGATGAAACGTTCGGGCTTGTACTCTGTGGCGTCTTCTCCCCAGTATGGCACTGCGATACGCGGAGGGGACCCCGTGAGCCCTACGGGTGATATCCAAAACAGGGAGGACTCACAGTTATGGTGCAAACCCCATATGTCGATGACAACGAGGCTCCCCTCCGGAAC